>VWXS01000029.1:0-243087 GCA_028584115.1 Stagonosporopsis vannaccii | reverse complement strand
GTCGCCCGTCCGCCGCGGGCCTATGGCAGCGGCGAGCGGCGCCTCGCCTGGCTGCGCTGCCACCGGCTGGCGGTGACGTCTGCGGGCCCAACCGTCGCCGTCGCGCCCTGCGTGCTCCAGTGGTGGGGCTGCTGACTTTCTCCAACCCAGCGGCCCAGCGCAACTCTGTCCGAGAGCCCCAACCCAACGAGCCTGTCTGACACGCCCGCGGCTGCGACAGCACCGCGCCCTGCAATCTCGCGCCCCGTCTGCGCCCCGTCTCGGCCCTCGCCAGCCACGCCCACTCGTGCTGCTTCCGGCGCGCACAGCACCAGGCTCGCTCGCTCCACCCGCTGCCCGCCGCCCGCCGCCCGCCGCCCGCCATGCCCACCATCGCCGCCGACCAGCTGGTGAAGCTGCAGCAGCAGGCAGAGGGCGTCCGAAACGTCAGCCTGCGCACCAGCCCACCTGTCACCGCCCCGAACTGACCACGCCCAGATCTGCATCCTCGCCCACGTCGACCATGGCAAGACGTCGCTCACCGACGCCCTCATCGCCACCAACGGCATCATCTCGCCCAAGCTCGCCGGCAAGATCAGGTACCTCGACTCCCGCCCAGATGAGCAGCTCCGCGGCATCACCATGGAGTCGTCTGCCATTTCGCTGTATTTCTCGCTGCTGCGCCGCTCTGCCCCAAATGCACAGCCCGAGAAGAAGGAGTTTCTGATCAATCTGATCGACTCGCCCGGCCACATCGACTTCAGCTACGAGGTCTCCACGGCCTCCCGCCTGTGCGACGGTGCCATCGTGCTCGTCGACGCCGTAGAGGGCGTGTGCAGCCAGACAGTCACCGTCCTGCGCCAGACGTGGATCGAGAAGCTGAAACCTCTGCTCGTGATTAACAAAATGGACAGACTGATCACAGAATGGAAGATGACCCCAGCTGACGCACACACACATCTGAACAAGCTAGTAGAACAGGTAAATGCCGTCATGGGCAGCTTCTACCAGGGCGAGCGCATGGAAGATGATCTCCGTTGGCGTGAGAAGATGGAAGAGAAGCTCAATGCCGCCGCCGCTGAAAAGACTAACACCACGTCCTCCGCAGTATCCGAAAACGGTGACAGCGTAGACACGACAAACACACCCGCCGAGTACGAGGAAAAAGACGACCAAGACATCTACTTTGCGCCTGAGAAGAACAATGTCATCTTTGCTTCTGCCATTGACGGCTGGGCCTTTACAGTGAAGCAATTTGCTGGTCTGTATGAGCGCAAGCTTGGCATCAAGCGCTCCGTGCTTGAGAAAGTGCTGTGGGGCGACTACTTCCTAGATCCAAAGACGAAGCGTGTGCTCAGCTCCAAGCACCTCAAAGGCCGTAATCTGAAGCCCATGTTCGTCCAACTGGTGCTTGAAAACATCTGGGCTGTCTATGAAGCTGCCACAGGAGGTAACAATGGGAAGGGGTGCGTGGATTTCCTTTCCTCAACTTTCTTTCTTTCCATCCTTCTTTCTGCCTGCTTTGTACATACGCTAGCCAATATACTTATTTGCTGCACATCAGAGATCCCAACATGGTCGAAAAGATTACCAAGTCTCTCAACCTCAACCTCCCACCACACGTTCTACGGTCGCGCGACCCGCGTGCCGTCTTGACCGCACTATTCGCTTCCTGGCTACCGTTGTCAACCGCTCTGCTGGTCTCAGTCACCGAGTACCTGCCTTCGCCCACAAGGGCTCAAGCAGAGAGAATGCCTGACATGATCGATTCCTCTGTCGGCGCTGACTACGTAGCGCCAGAAGTCCGAAAGGCCATCACGGAATCTGACAAGTCTAAAGACAGCCCTGTGGTCGCCTATGTTAGCAAGATGTTCTCTGTTCCCGAAAGCGAACTGCCACAACACAAGCGGAGAACCGGCGCATTGAGCGCAGAAGAAGCACGGGACCTAGGCCGCAAGAAACGAGCAGAACTCGCCAGACAACAAGCCATTGCCAATGGCGAGAGCCCAGATGTCGGCAGTGTTACAGACGCACTTAGCGCTGCCGCGATAGGGGAAGATGAAACGAATGCTGAAGACGCAGCACCGGTTGATGAAAAGGCCGAGCATCTCATTGGCTTCGCTCGTATCTATTCCGGCACACTCAGCGTTGGTGACGACGTCTATGTGTTAGGTCCAAAATTTTCTCCAGAACACCCACACGCAGAGCCCGAACCGAAAAAGGTCAAGGTCACTGCACTCTACCTCATGATGGGACGTGGTTTGGAGGCATTGGACTCGGTACCCGCTGGTGTTGTGTTCGGTATCGGTGGTCTCGAAGGCCACATGCTCAAGTCTGGAACGCTCTGCTCCCAACTTCCTGGATCGCTCAACCTTGCTGGTGTCACCATGGGCTCTGAACCCATCGTTCGTGTGGCATTGGAGCCTGAGAATCCCTATGATCTCGACAAGATGATCAACGGCTTGAAGCTGTTGGTCCAGTCTGACCCCTGCGCCGAGTACGAACAATTGCCCAGTGGAGAGCATGTTATCTTGACAGCTGGTGAATTGCATCTGGAGCGATGCCTCAAGGATCTCGAAGAGCGTTTCGCCAAATGCAAAATCCAGGCTGGTGAACCGATTGTTCCGTACCGAGAGTCGACCGTTGCGGCAGCTGAGATGAACCCTCCCAAGAATCCAGAGCTAGGCCGCGGTGTAGTTCTTAGCGCGACTGCAAATAAACAGGTCTCAGTCCGCCTGCAAGTCCGGCCGCTACCACCAAGTGTCACTGAATTCCTAAGCAAGAACTCTGGCTCCATCAAGAGGCTCAACTCAGAGCAAAAGGCCCGTGAAACCAGGAATTCAGATGAGCAGGTAGCTGCTGAGGTTGAGGGACCCGAGCAGGACGGCATGCAAGAAGCTGAGCAGCGTGAGAGTGGGCAAACACTCAGCCCTGCCGAGTTTAAGAAACAGCTGAAGTCGGCCTTTGCTGAAGCCAAGAAAGAGAGGGACATCTGGACCGACGATGTCATTGACAAGATCACGGCATTTGGCCCGCGCAACAGAGGACCCAATATTCTGATCGACAGTGCGGGCATATGCAGCAAAGCGTAAGTACCCTCATCTAAGTATCCCCATTGTGAGAATGTTCATGAGCTGAAGGTCCAAAGCCTTGCAGAAACCGCGGAGACGGACGATGCCTCCTCCGACCGTACCTCGAGCGCCCGTTCCTTTGCCTCGACCATCATCTACGCCTTCCAGCTCGCCACCGCCCAGGGGCCCTGCTGCGCCGAGCCCGTCCAAGGCCTCGCCGTCTTCCTCCAAGATGTCACCCTCGAAGAGTCCGCTACGGAAACCGACCACCACCGTCTGACGGGCGAAGTCATCAAAGCTGTGCGTTCAGGAATCCACAATGGCATGCTCGACTGGTCGCCGCGCATGCTCCTCGCCATGTACTCGTGCGAAATCCAAGCCTCGACCGATGTCTTGGGGCGTGTCTATGCCGTACTGACTCGGCGCCGCGGCCAGATCCTTTCAGAGACAATGTCGTCCTCCGCCGCCTCTACCACTGGCAACCAGACGTTCACCATCAGCGCTCTGCTCCCTGTCGCAGAGTCCTTTGGTTTCTCAGACGAGATCCGCAAGCGCAGCTCTGGCAGTGCAAGTCCGCAGCTTCGATTTGCGGGCTTCGAGATGCTGGACGAAGACCCCTTCTGGGTGCCGTTCACAGAGGATGAGCTCGAAGATCTGGGTGAGCTGGCTGATAGGGAGAATGTCGCAAAGCGCTATGTCGATCGCGTTCGCAGGAGGAAGGGGCTGCTAGTCAAAGAGGTCAAGGTCGAGGCGGAGAAGCAGAAGACGCTCAAGCGGTGAACCGGAGTATGGAGGGGAGGCGCCTTTTGGGTTGAGGGGTGGAGCGAGAAGAAAAGTGTGCAGTGGTGGGATGGCCAGCCGGAGTAAGACGACGGTTGTTCACATGTTGGGGTTCGGAGACATAGGAGCAAAAAAGATGTACAAACGTAGATGCATTTGAGAGGCGTTTGTCATGTTGCACCCAGTTACCTACTTACTTGTCCACCTGGATTCCGAAGCATGGGAAAGTGTCCCGTCACAGCTTGCTTTGCTCCAGGACTGCAGCAGTACAGGAATGTTTCCGAGCCATACAGCAGAAAATAGGCTGACGCAAAGCAAAGTCCGGCCTTCTGCTCTTTCACACTTGTTCGCTCGCCCTCGCCGTCAGCCGCCGCTCTCCTAGAAGATGTGTCCAGAATGCAGTCACATGTCGGTGATTTGTCTGCTGTGACGGAGGATAGGGATGGACGATAACTACAGCATCAAATCCACCTACACTCCCTCAGCAAGCTTGTCACAACCTGTGGTTCAGAGCATCGAATCCACCTACACTCTCTCAGCAAGCGCAGCCTGCCGCCCCCGAACCCGCCACTCTACTTACCCCAGCAGAAGAGTCACACATGCCCTGCAGCCACGTCGGGTCTACCACTTCTTCCACAAGGCTCGCCTGGACAGTCGTGCATGCATCCTCAACACTGACGCCGTGTCCATGCATTGAAGACCCCTCGCTGCCTCGTGCTTGACTCATGTTGACAAAGTTTGAGTTTGTGGTGCGTGGACAATGCCTCACACGGCTTTGGCTTCGAACCGACTACGTACACAAAACCTTCTCCTGTTCCGTACTAGCCTTTGTCTCGAGGCCGACTACGTACACAAAACCTCCTTTAGACTGCCCCTTGCCCGCAGACAGGGCGATAGATTGCACTTGGGTACTTGGCTTGTTGAATTCATCACACAAGCTGTCTACACTGTGAAAAGATACACTCATAATATTCGAGATACGGTATCTTTGATTTTTCCGACCGACTCAGATCGTAAGGTCATCTATATACAACCGGTCTCACTCATCATATTACTATTACCGCGTCGCTGTACCCAAGAAACATGGACCCCAGGCGCCACATCTCAGCGTGGCTCTCCGGAATCCCGAGTAACAGGGGAAAAAAAAATGGTGCCTGGAACGCTCGGTCCGTGGCAGGAGAAGAAAGCAAGGTAGTACAGCGAGGGTATGAAGAATGATTATCGTACAGACCAAAAAATGCCAGTTGATACTCCAAAAATGCTAACAAGGTGCGAAAATCGATACGAGGCTTCAGACAGCGCCCGCGGAGAGAACCAGACCAGGGTGCAAACAGCGAGGAAACGAGGGCGGACTTTTACCGCAGCGGCAGCTGCACGTCCTCGACGCCACGGCGCAGCACGTCTTGGATCTTCCATCGCGGAGGCTGCAGCTCCTTCGGCTCGCCCAGCTTGCCCGACTTCTCGACCAGTTCTTCCGGCAGCGCGCCGCCAGCAACACCAGAACTGAACTTGAGCTGCAAGATGTCGCCGACCTCGTCGCATGCGCTGAGCATGCGGTCGAGGTCCTCCTTAGTGTGCGCGGCACTGACGCAGAAACGCGCGCGCGAAGACACAAGAGGTGTTGCTGGGTACCCAACAACGACAACAGAGATCTTTCGCTTAAGCATTTCGTGGCTGAAAGCGGGCATTTTGGCAGGGTTGTATAGCATAATAGGGATGATAGGTGAGTCATCGTGGCCATAGACAATGAAGCCGAGACGTTTCAACCCGAGGCGCAGGTAGCGAGAGTTGAAGCTGAGACGCTGCAGGCGCTCCTCACCCTGACCGGGGATGATTTCACCGTTGATGATGCGAAGAGCGGAAGCGATCTGGACAAGGACAGGTGGTGCAGGAGACTCGGCGTAGAGCATAGCGGCGTTGGTTGTTCGGAGTTTGTCAATGATGGCTTTGTCCGCTGCAATGTAGCCGCCGTTGGCACCGAAGGATTTAGTGAGCGTACCCATCAATAGGTCGACCTCACTGGGGGAGATGCCAAAATAGTCGCAAACACCACGTCCGCGAGGACCAACACCACCCACGGAGTGAGCCTCATCGACGAAGAGGAAGAACTTGTATTTCTTCTTCAGCTCAATGATACCAGGGAGATTGCACATGGTGCCTTCCATAGAGTAGAGACCTTCGACTGCGACCAGAATCTTCTTCCAGGGGCGATGTGTGCGGGGCTGACCCTGCGAAATGGCTTCACGCAGTGTGCGCTCAAGATCGCGCATGTCGTTATGCTTGAACATGGTGACCATGGCTCCGGAAAGACGAGCACCAAAACGGATCGAGGAGTGGTTCAGCTCATCCGAAATCAGGAGGCAGCCCTTGCCAACGATTGTGGGGAAGGTGGTGGCATTTGTAACGAAGCCCATAGAAAAGACCATAGATGCGGGCTTGCCGACAAACTTAGCGATGAGATCCTCGACCTCGACTGTAAGCTCGGATGTGCCAGAGTCGGCGCGAGGACTAGCCATGGTGATTCCATGCTTCCTAATGGCTGCCTCAGCTGCGTCGGCGCAGGGCCCTTCGGACTGGGCAAATCCAAGGTAGTTGTACGAGCTCAAGTTGAGGGTTTCGGTTGTTGTGCCAGTCATTTTGAAAGTGTTGTTGCCGTCGTCCGACTTGCGATCGAGCAGAGTGATGTAGCGTCCAGGCACGCCCGTTGTGGGCCGTGAGAAGCAATCGTTGATTCTCATCTTCAATCGGCGGGTGTAGAAATTATCAAAGTCGCTGTTGAGTGGGGCATAGCCGTCTTTCTCCTGCAGATGGCTGTAGTGTTGTCTTCTGAAGCGCTTGCCGAAGAAGTCGCGCACGTGTCCGAATACTATTAGGATTAGGTAGCTGATGTAGGTTGTGAGGAGGAAATAGTATGGCGGCTCGTCTTCAATGGGGTCGCCGAATTCACCCTCGAACTTGCTCGTGTATCGATGGGCGTGAGAGCCCAGGGGCCCAAACTGGGCATGCTGACGGGCCAGTCGCCGTTGCTCCTCGGGCGAGAGGGGCTGGAAGAGGGTCTTGGGCTCGGTGGGCATTTTCTCGCCAGTGGCTGTGGTCAGGCTGATGGACGGCAGGGATATGGAAGCCGTGTTAATCTGCTGCGGCGAGGGCGAGTTCAGGAGCGCCTGCTGCTGGGCAATGAAAGCCTCGCGCAGAGCAGCAGCGTCGGTGCGGGCCTTGGGCGAGGCGCCGCCGAACAGGGCAGTGAACTTGCTGCCCTTTGTGAACGAGGCCCGGCGCGGCTCTTGGCGCTTCTCGTTGAGGACGTCGGTCGGGGCAGAGATGGAGGTGGACGATGCGAACGGATTGATGCTTCTGGTCGGCATGGCAGCGATCCACAGGCGTGCTGAGCAGAGGGCGGGGACGGCAGGCTGCAGGCTCGGGTCGTCTGCAGCGGGCGGCGGGCGGTGAGCAGCGCGACACAGGGCGGGTCGGCGTGAAAGGGGGGAGGCTGCTGGCGGCGACGATCAGCACACGGCTCGAGGGGAGCAATTGGCGGCAGTGGGCGTGGTGGAGAGCAGGTCAGGCAGAGGACATGGGCGTGGAGCGGCGGGCGGAGGCTGGGGCAGCCGTCGGGCGCGGTGGCAGCACTTATGGTGCTTTGGATGCGCCCACGCACCCATGCTGCACCGGTGCCCTCATGCCGCGCACTTCCGAGCCCATGGCCGAAGACAGCGACGCGAAGCTAAGAAAGTCCACCTACGTGATTGATCCTGGCAGGGCAATGGGCAGGTGCCGGCGGCGGGCAGCAAGCAGAGGCAGCAGAGGCAGGCCGCTTCCCCAGGTCTTGTCGGCGGTGCTGCGTGTAATTGTTGTGCGTGCCTAGCAGGGCCGCGGTGCTGCTCCACAGGTCGCAGCGCGCTCAAACGGGCCAAGCCCCAATCACGATCCTGTCGTCGCCTTGACGTCGGCGCTGGACGCTGGCGCTGCAGTGGCGGCGCGCGCGGGGATCAGGGAATATGGCGAGGCAGAGGCAGGCGGGCGCAGCAGCGAGCGAGAGTGCGTGCAAGAGGCTCAACAGCAGCAGCGCTGGCGCAAAGGGGCCTCACGCGTTTTTCAGGAGCAAAATTGTCGTGGATGCCACCGCGAAATGAGCAGCCCCATCACGTTCCCGCCCGTCGCCACCTCGAAAGCGCCCCTGACTTGGGCCCAAAGCGACGAAGCCTCGCTGATCGCGCCCACCGCCCAGAACCTCGATGCCGCACCAGCGTCGTCGATGCTCCAGGGCGGCATCCACGTCATGACAACCAGACTGCTGCTGCAGCTCAGTCTCGCTGCAAGGAACTCTTGCCAAGCGCCCATTTACATCGTACCATGTAATTTGCCTCGTATGCACCAATGGCCAGCCTTGCCACCGACCATCACCAAGCGCTGACAGCCTGACACGGCCGTCAGCTCGTCCATCGATGTAGCACGGCCTGCCGCTGTGATGCCTCGTGACCCAGGTACCAGTCTGTCGTATCACCGTACTCACGTTTGAAGACTTCCTGCGCCGAGTGCGCCCGACCGTTCCGGTGCCGTCTCTGGTGCGAAAATCCGTCTTTGTTGAAGGAAAAGTTGCGCACACCCGAGGGCTGTCTCGTACGAGCCCATCACTTGCGAGGCAGAACACACGGAACTCTTTCCCCTCCGCTGATGAGACCGTATCGTCCCACATCGAATCACCATCTGTAAACGGGCCTTGAGAATATTGACTCTGAGCAATCCTACGAACGCCAATCATAGACTCCCATGGCGCTTCGCTTGTCATTCCGGTGATTGCATATTAGGATTACCATCAATAGACCGTCCTTCTTGGGATACGAGTCAATCTCAATTTCCACTGAATATTACAGCGTTATAATAAATTCGTGCCCTCTCTACATCAACCTCACCGTCGTTACCACTACCTGCAATGCACCGCTTGTGTACGTTTGAAATGATATGTTTTTGCTTACTCTGCCGCAGAGATATTTGACTGTTAAGAACTGAAGAAAGCAAGCTTTCAGCACGCCCAGCGGCTACGTCCATGTCCAAACCCCCAGAAGATGTTGCAAGCCAAACTGCGAGCATCATCAATCCAACTTCCACCGTCAAAAGGGTATGAAATCGCAACAAAGGAAAACACTTGCTTGCAACAAGATGGCAACGAAAAGTAAAAGTAAAACTCCAGAAAATTTCCACACAAAAGCCGCAGTGAATGCACAGCGTAGCAGCCTCCAAACACCGCCATCCAACGACCCAACGACCACCAAGTGAGGTGGTGGCGCAGGTTCCACCAGTCCGCCGTTCTGTATATGTCCCATCCCTCAAACCCAAGCAACGCCGTAAATGTAACCGATCCCATATGTGGTGGTCGTTCAGGTTGCGTTACCAAGATTTGTGAAAAAAAAGGTGGATTGAATGGTTTTCTCTCAGGTCGGTAGCGACAAGAGACTGAAGAGGAAGAATTCGAACAGGAAGATGCAATATGTCGAGCGCTCTGAGCCAATATGTAAGGGAAGGCGAACACACATTAGTTATGAATAAGGCCGACGAAGGCGGTAGTAACAGGTCTCGGCTTCTGTCTCAAGAGCGAGCCCTGGCCAAGCACGACACTTCCGCCAAAGCAACAATGACAGGGTATTAACGCGAGCAAAATGACAGCGACCAGATGTACACGTCCACGCCGTGATTACATCTGATGATGGTGTTCAGGCGACAGACCCGAATGGTCAAGTGTACCGAAAGAGACCAGATTTTGCATGTCTAGGTCATCAACGTTTTCTTCCATCAAAGGCGAGCGGAAGGGAAGGTTGAGGTTCTGCTTTGCGTACATGTCTGTCATGTGGAGCGTCTCATCTGACATGCCCTGATCGTGAGGCATGGGGTATACATCGGCCGAGCCATCGCGGCCGAAGGAGTTGAGTGGTGGCGATTGGTTGGCGATGATAGGGTCATGATGGCCCATTGGTGGCATCGGCGAAGCCAACGCTGCCGAGTGTGGTGGCGGGCCCATGGGCGTGTGCACGTACGGGGGGATATTGTACTGCTGACCAAAATTTGAAGCAGGGATGTTGTCGTTCTGAGGCCCAGATGAGTAGAACGATGGTGTGCCATATTCAGACGGTGAGTTTGCTGTTGTGGCTGACATGGGGTACTGGCGGTAATCGCCCATGCCGTAACCAGCGGAGGTGTCAATGCTCAGGTGAGGACCAATGGGGCCTGATGAGGAGTGAGGTACAGGAGCAAAGATCTCCGGGTTCGGGATGTACGGTGATGGCTCGGGCTGAATCATGAACGATGGCATAGGGTTACGCAGCATCGAGAAATCAACCGCCACAGGTACAGAGCGAGAACGCTGGCGCTTGTGTCCACGCGGAGGGAAAGGACCTGGCGTGAGGTGGGAGTCATGAAACATGCCGCTGTGGGGATGTACCAGGTGGTTGGGTTGCGAGGCAGGACGGAAGTTGATTGGCGAGACAGGCGCTGAGACTGCAATGGCATGGGGGTCGTACATGTTATGGCGGTTCTGAAACGCTTCCAGTGAGACGAGTTTCGCCAATTGACCACTCAAGACCTTAGGGTGGCCACCAAGGTGGTGGACTAGAACCTGCGATGCTTGCTGGTCTTCGGTGAAATCGCCACACTGGAAGAAGCCACCTGAACCAGAGGAGTCCATGAAGAAGTTTGGCGGGCGATTGAGCTCCACAACAAGGCCTCCTGGTCGCTGAGAAGCGCCCTCTGCGTTTGTAGCCATATCCCCGTTGTCAAGAGTAATATTCTTGATATACGCGAAGGGATACTCGATCTTGTAACCAGCAGAATCGTTGTTGATGTAATAGGTGATACAGCACTTCTCGGGCGAGTAGAAGATGACCAGGTCCATAGCAGACTGGCCAACTCTTCTCCAGCTACCAACGCTAAGAGAGCGGACAGAAAAATGGGTGATCACTGCTCATGGTTAGTAGAAGCCCATAGTGAGAGGATCATGGCATCACACATACCAACTTTGGATGAGCTGGTGTCGGTGTTGAGAAGCATGCCGCTGCCATACGGTATACCACCAGCGCGACCGAGGAAGCTGCTTCCAATTGATTTCCCAGACTCCATGGCCTGGAGAGCAAGGTATCGTCGCATGGACTCTGGGATGTCATTGCAGTCGTCACCATTCTCAATGCTCTTCTTAGCAATGTTCTTTATTTTGGCTCGCCTGCGTTCGTGTCAGTGCCAGTCGAAGGTCAATTTCACTATGTCTCATCGCACCTGTTTTGGAACCAAATCTGTACTGATCGTTCAGTCATGTTAATCTCGGTCGCTATCCTCTCCCGGGTAACAGCGGTGGGAGTAGGATTCTTGTTGAATTCGATCTCTAGTGTAACTAGCTGATCTTGAGTGGCCCTCTGGCGCTTCTGGTTCTTCTGCTGCTGGGTGAGGGTGCTTTTGCGTGGCGGACGGCGTGCGGCCGAGCTCGAGGAGGGTGTGGGGGTTGCTGCGCCGCCTGCTGCGGAGGGCGAGGGTGTGGAGGATTCCATCATGTCGTCGGTGGATTGCATCTTGGGCAAGTGAGTGAAACCAGGACCGAAAGCGGCGGGTGGCTCGAGAAGAGGATTGGGGGTAGAGGAGGGAGCGGTCTAGCTAAGCGCCTCAGTCTATCCAAGGTTCGTGAAGAGTCGTATAGGGTAATGGATCCAGGCAAGCGGATATGCGAAGGTATGAGAGCGTTACGAGGCGTTCGGCGAGACCAGTTGCGCGGAGTGCAAAGGGGTTCACGTGGGAGTCGAGGCTCGAGCTACCGTCCAGGCGCGTAGGTGTCTTCAAGGAAAGAAGTCTGCTAGCCGGGGAGCAGGTATCGAAGTATGATCGTCCAAAAGCGATGCTGGGTCGGGAAGGAGTGGAACGGGGCTGGGGGAAGCTAAGGAGCGGACAGGCAGGGCCTAAGGATGGGGTGGAGTGGAAATGAATGTGGGCAAAGGCCGAAAGGAATGGCGGCACTTCGCAGAAGTCGACAAGAGAAGGGAACGTGACGAGAGATCGCAAGCGCACCAGACGTGAGGTTGCGGACACCGGAAGGCGATGGATTAAGACAGTCGTGGGGGAAGGGGGAGATTAAGATCAAGGGCATCAGCACGACGAGTAGGGGGGAAACGGCGCCATGCCGCATCGGGGCTCGCTCCAGCCCAAGCGCGACCGGCTGCATCCACACGCAGCGTCAGGATGCAAGTTTAGCACCACGGCTGGCCGTTTTGAACGCCAGCGCCAAAGCCCGGCGGTGACGCTCGATACGCTTGCACGCTGCAGCGCCTGCGACGGCGACGGCGGCCGCTGGACGAGGCTGCTCCGTCTGCGCTGCGTGCGCTGCCCTCTTGTCTGGCACGCGTGGAGCGGCGGCGAGCGGCCTCTGCGTGCTGCCGGCCATGGGCTGTGCTGTCGGCCGCCGTCCGCAGCTGTCCGACAGCCAGGGGCAGCGCACTGCTGAGCAACCAGGCGCGTCGGACTCGGGCACCCTGGTCGCTGCGCGCGCGACTGAGTGGCAGCTTTCCAGTGCGCTCCGGCCAAGCTCTCCTCACCCTCCTTCAGGAGGCGTTCACGCCGGGCCCCCCTTGTTGTCGAGTCGCAGAGTCACAGAGTCGCAGAACTTCTCGCCGACAGCCTGGCCGCCGCCCAGCAGCCGTCCGCCGGGCTGCTGCTGTCACGGCAGCACACAGTGGTTGTTTGAGGTGGCAGCCGCATAACACACTCGGTTGCGTGAAGAGCGCCGCAGGCACTAGCTCGCTGGGCGCTATGCAAGCGTCAGGTACGTACCCAAAACCGAAATGATCCACCACGCGGTTTGAGGCGCCTCGGCCTTGCTGCTGAGGACCGTGGTGCTTGCACCGCATGCAGCGGCACTCGTGCTGTCATCGACACATGTTCACGCACTGCGGTGCACAGCAGACGCGCGCTGCCATCTGCCGCACGCCCGGTTGTTCGACCGTGTGTGCCTCGTCCTCGCACGGGTTGCGGACCTGCCGGTGGCGGCGCACCTCCAGCGGCAGAAGGCCCGCATTGGCATCGTGGGCATGTCGCAGGTTCTCAACAGGCCCTCGTCGCTGATCGTGCGGGTGAGCCGATAGCGAGAGGGATCCTGATCGAGCATCAGTGCCCGTGCAGCCTGTGATCGTGCCCAATTTGAGGCACTCGTTCCAAGAACGCTCGAGTTGGTGAGCTTCGCCATCGTCAAGACGAGTCAACTGCAATTTCGCTGGCCCGAAAACCTTCGATTGGGAAACAGGCTAAGTGGGCGTCTAGTCGCCCTACAGCTGTCAATCTGGCTACCAACGACCTCCCTGCCACCGACTGCAAGGCCCACGCCAGTCACGGCAGGATGAATGGCGGAACGCGTTGCAAGCGAACAAACACGAGCCTAGCAGCCGGTCTCCACTCTCCACTGCAGTGCATCCTCGCCGCCCGGCGTACGTGCTGCACCCTCCAAGCTTTCTCCGCCATTCAAGCAAAATCCTAATGCCTATTCTCTAGCACGCGTCTCTCTTCATGGACGGGTACGCATTTGACTTGGTGCCACTTTCGCAGGTGAAGGCTGCTCAAACAGCCTTAAATTGGCCTTCTACGGACAACCATGATCCTGACATAAATCCATGTTTCAACGTCACACCGTCGGAACCACAATGCAGTCGTGCTTACCTGTGTCGAGTCCGGACCAGGGTGTTCATGCTGTGACCAACGACCACATGGGAATCATGTTCGCCCAGCACATAATGCGAGTCGCCTCTCTAGTGCCCACCACGCTACGCGACTCTTTGGAGACGGCCTATGACGTGCAAAGACCTCGAAACACGCTTCCAGAAGGTCTCCAGAAGGTCTGCAGAAAGAGGGCCATCGCTGCTACTTAGCTTAAATTGACCGCCAGTTTGGCTGCGGCATATACCGCTGTCGTATCGCTGAATCATGTCGTCGTCTACATGGTGGCTTGCGCTGTTTGACAGACTCATGAAGAGTATTGCAACTCAATGCCAACGGATCGGAAGATCTTCTCCCGCTTCTTAAGGTCTAGGCTTGCGCCAAGCGTGAAGAGTAGCTCTTTAATCCTGCCTTCCCAAAGCACTCCCACGCGCCAACCCTGGTCCACTCTAGCTTTCAGTACACCAGAGACGTCGTCGTCGAGAGAAATGACGGGCTGCTTCCAATCTGATCGCAGCTTCTTTACCGCCCATTCAACGTCTGCGGTGCTACTACGGCGCCGCCACAACTCACAGCCAAGCTGCAGTTCGCTTTCGTAGGAATAAAAGTTGAAGTCAAAACGGGAGCAGAGCGCCAGGCTGGGCCCGGCTTTGACCGCATAGGTGGAAGAAAGGTTGCCCATCAACGGGTTCAGCGTGAGCGTCATCGTATAAGGGAAGCCTAGATGGTTGGGCAGTGTCGTGAATCGCAAGCCAGTGCTGATACCTCCACTCTTGTTCAACAAGCCATAATATAGCTCCGCGCCTGCGCTGAAGCGACCATGGACCGGTTCCACCTGATCGACCGATGTCGGTTCCGTCGGCGCGTTCCTTGTATCTGCGCCGAAATTATACAGTCCTCTCACACCCATCAGCGCGGAGTCCGTGCTGTACATGTACTCGGTGCTGTATTTGCCCACGTCGTTCTGCAGTAGGGCAAGGATCGTGCCTCCATTATTGAGGTTTGAGTCGCTGACAGCGGCGATTCTAAGCTGTCGAGTGGGCGTGAGGCGGCGCAAGTACAATGCTTCAAGTCTCGATTGGGGAAGGAACACCCGTCCATACAGCAATGTATCTGCTTGTCTCAGTCTGTAGATCTGACCCATGCTATGTTATACTTACTTTTACGATCGACCCGCTTTCCAGCATGCCAGAGCTCCCACCACCAGTTCTCGTCGGGTCGTCTCAGCTCTTGCACATGCTTGTATCCCCGTATGACGTTCTTCAAGTCGATGTGCGAGCTCTTGAACTCCTTTCTCAACGGCAGAGAGGAGTACAGGTAGGACACGGAGCCATCTACAACACCCACGCTGCCTAGCGTGTAGGAAGTGGCAAAATTGGGCGCAGCGAGGGATGATATCTGAAGGCGCAGGCCCCGAGGTATCTGGAAGTCGAGCAGCGCTGCCTCTGTCAGTGCCAAATGGGGGGCCGCCTGCAACAAGACGTACCTCGTGCCGTTGTGTTCAGCGCGCCATATGAATTATCGGGATTCCAGTGAGAGGCTTCATAGAATGCGTTCTGCACATTCTCCATAAAATCCAACATGTCGCTGTCACGAGCGAGGCATGCTGAGCGATGCGCGGCAGGTACAAGAGCTCGAAGCTTGACGGCTTTCACTGCACTGGAGCCCTGGTTGGAGCTTGCGCCGCGGCAGCGTTGCGCTAGCGACGGCGGTCGCTTCCAGTCCCCGCCGCAGCTTAACTTTTTTTGTGGCTGCCAGAACTTTTTCAGTGAACACCAAATCTTCAATCCCAACCCAACACCGCCAACATGCCCAAGTCAAAGCGTGCCAGAGTAGTACACCTCACCAAGACGGACAAGAAGGGCAAGGAGCTCTCGCAGAAGCTCTTCGCCAATGTCCAAGAGGCCGCGGAAAACTTTGAGCACATCTTCGTCTTCTCTGTTGAAAACATGCGCAACTCGTACTTGAAGGAAGTGCGCGCCGAATTTTCTGACAGCCGGTAATTCTAGGTTCTGAATCATAAGGCACAAAGTTCTTAAGTAACGTTTGCGCAGATTCTTCTTTGGCAAGACAAAGGTCATGGCCAAAGCCCTGGGCACGACGCCTGCTGAGGAGCACCTCACAAACCTCTCCGAGCTCACCAAGCACCTTGTTGGCAACGTTGGTCTCTTCTTCACGAACCGCGAGCCTGCCGACGTCCTCGAGTATTTTGCTGCGTACTCGCAGACAGACTTTGCGCGTGCTGGTGTGACCGCCACCCAGACCTTCACGATTCCTGCTGGTGTCGTCTACTCGAGAGGCGGTGAGCTGCCCGCCGAGGACGATGTACCGCTTCCTCACAGCGTTGAGACCACCATCAGGAAGTGGGGCATGCCCACAAGGCTGGACCAGGGCAAGGTTACGCTCGATGCACCTTACACTGTGTGCAAGGAGGGCCAGGTCATGAACAGCCACCAAACCGCGCTGCTGAAGATGTTCGGCGTTGCAATGGCCGACTTTAAGATTGACATCAAAGCGTACTACTCGAAGAAGACCGAGTCCGTTACAGAGGTCGATGCGATGGAGGAGTAAGGTCGTCGTAGAGCGAACATGCATATGGGCGGCGTTCACAGGCGTTGTTTCGGCTTAGGAAAAGTTGCACAGTACGGTAACTGTCGTCAAATCTTCACGAGCATAACACCAATTATACCCTCATGTTGACATTACTGCGTTTGTCCCCGTCTACGAACAAAAGTGAAGGACATGAGAGCTGTGGATACTCTGGGGCGCTGATAGACTCAGCATTGCTGACAACCTGGACTTGATACGAGGATTCACATCGCACCTGGTACAGCAAGAGCCACACGGATGCTTTCACGGTGCACGATGGTTCCAGTTCTGATTATTTCGAATACTATCTTATGCCTGCACTCCCATGTTCTGTGTAGTTGTCTTTACCCTGCAACAACACACCGATACCATATCTAATCATCGTTTCATGGCAGGACCAGCCCAGCAAGCAAAGCGCCACCGATAGTTCCCATAAGACCAACGCGGTTTGCAACAGCGGCTCCTGTACTCTGCTGCGCCGGAGCGGACGACGACGCTGAACTAATTGCGGAGCTCAGCGTGTTGCTTGCTGTTCTTGACGCGCTTGAAGATGCTGCAGATGAAGAGGAATGGCTCGAGGATTGGCTAGAAGACGGTAATGAAGCTGTAGACGAACGCGACAGTGTCGTCGGGAGGATGATTCCGGAAATTGTGGTTGCCATGCTGAAAGCGTCCGTTGGTTGGATTGCAGGAAGATCAGTCTGCGTAGGAACTACGAGACCTGTCTGTGCGAAGTAGGGAGCTTCAGACGGGTTGAACATCGGTCCAGTGTCTGCAAAGTGTCAGGTTCTAACCTTTGATTCGACGGACCACCCTTCTTACAGCTCGACTCCAACGCACAAGTAGCACTCGCTAGGCCAAGCACTAGCAAGCACGTTGAGCGGAGCATCTTTGCTCTGGAAGGCTGGTGAAACAAAAGAGAGTTGAGTTTTAGCGAAAGTATGAAGTGAGAGCCAAACGTCAGGAATTCATTTCAGCAGTAGCGACGCTTATGCTGCCTTAAACAAAGCCCCTTGAGGTCATCGCACAAGCATCAATAGCGCGCGTATTAACGCCCAGTCAACGTGCATGGAAATACCAAGAAGACCAAGAACGTTCTGCTTTACGAGGGCTAGACCTATCACGGTGCGTTGGGCGCTCGTGTTGCTCGGATGCCGGCTACCAATGCGGACTGGCGGTAGTGACGTTTGCAGTTATTTGTAGAGCTGTGGTCTCGATACGAATAACGATGCTTTGTCAAGGCCGCCATGAGCCTATCGATGGACGGTTGTAGCTGTCAGGGGGAATTAGTCGATTCAGGGCTGGCGGCTGCGAGTTGTGTGGAGAAGCCCCACATTGGCTGTATACTTGGCAGGCACGAGATGGCGATGTGCGTCCTTCCTCTGCGCTTTGACAATGCATTGCTCTCGTGCACGATGCGACACAGGATCAGGTGCGGATGTCTTGCTCTGGTTAGAGTGCTAACACGGACAAATGTTCTCGCTTACGCGACTTGTACGGCAAAATCAAAGCGTCTTTCCTCGATCCTTCGCACGCTTATTCTAAGATGTATGGCTATTGAGCAACGGATCTTGACGATGGCAGTGCCAACTTTTTTCCTGCGTTTGCCGACTATTGCTCCTTTCGAATGAATGGAAACAAGTTTACAAATGCTTGTAAGTCAAGCGACAGCAACTGAAAGCCAGGCACAAGCCATTGGTGAGATGTCGAAAACTCATAAGAGATCACTTGCCTAACAGAATGCAATCACCGCTACCTTTTAGGCTCGAAAGCTTCGATATCAATTACCACAACTCAGGAAAGAGCTTTGTACACCTAAATTGCCGGCTTGAGCCTGGTCAGATGTTCGAATGTTTATAAACATATAACTAGGCAGGTAGCCATGATAGTATCGGATTTCGAAGGCAAAGTTGTGGTCTTAGTATCGAACTTGCAACTCCAACGGATCCTAGACTAGCTGATCGTTTTGCGAGCTGCTGTCGCGGGCTTCCTTTTTTTTATGTTTGTGTATGAGTGAGTAATTTTGCTTTCTCGAAACGCAATATTTGTACAGAACATGTCACAGGAGACCTTCGTAGCTCAACATTTTACGGTGATCGGTAGTACATGGCTATGCGTGCAGTGCGACGGCACGTCGATCAATATTAAAACTCAATAGCTGAAAGAAGACATGGGCAAGGCAGACTAAGAGCGACAAGTATTGTATAACAAATAGGTTAACACGAGGTTTACAGAAGTAGTGATTACCCAAAGTGTAAAAACTACTAACAATTGCTGAACGCGTACCACGAAACATGAATTGTTTGCGAGCTCTACGTGAGTGTATACCGGATATCCCTAAGCTTAGCTTCTAGCTCTGAGACACTGGTATACACTCCTCTCTGATGTTGCATAGTCTTCGCGGTCTGCATTGCCAAATATGCATAAGGGTAGTGTTGCGGTACCAGACGGGCTTAGAAGGCACCTCACGAGGGTGACATACCTCTTCGAGAATTATTTGCATTTGGTTTTGGTTACAGAAATACTCATCAATGCATGCGCGGGACCTCCAGGGTGATAAGACAGCTTTCAAGAGGAAGGACGTGTCAATGGCATGGACTGAAGGGCAGGCTGATACAAGGCAGGCCGGATCAGTTCGATTACGAATTGTTAGACTAGACCGATTTCGTGCCCTGCAATCGATGAGCTGGCAGGAGGCTCTGCTGTACAGGATTGACCGCTTGTGGGGCTTGGCGGACACATCAGAAAGATCCTGTGGCCGGGAATATGCATTACTACTCAGACGTGACATTCACGCTGCGTCATCGAGACGACAACCTGACGGAGTGTCTTGGACCGCTTGATAATAACGGGGGACGGCTCACACAGATATGTTAACTAATCAGGTGTTGCCACTGCTCCCATCGAACTTGGTTGAAGGCAATCAACCAGGGAGCTGAGGATGGCAATGATGCCGTCGACCGTAGATACAGGGCTGGTGGTATCGTAACTTTGCTGAGAGGCCCTTCGAGCTCGCAGTTTCAACATGACTCGATCCAGTGAGTACTTACAAATTGCAGGTAAGGCCGGAAGAAGCTTCATGTAGTCTGGCCCATACATACGTCATTTCCTGATCAGCTGGCTCCGGACAGCGCCGTTCCAATGATCAAGTTGTGTTGTTAGACTAGCAAGGTAAAAAAAAGGTCAAACGGACCGCTCGAACGGCAACCGATGAACGGAGGACTCTGGCACGGTACGACGCTGAGGTGAGAAGGACGGCTCGCCCCGTCCGGTGGAACAGTCCTTAACTTTCATGCCAGAGTAAGACACAAGACTCATTAGCACAAGGGTATCCTTAGCAGTAGCCCTATAGCACTGAGTCCTTCATGCATGTAGTTAAGATCGAGCCAATGGTCGCAACAAGGCTGAGGTTGTGAACCGTCAGGTCGGAGGGATGCAGCCACGAAGTATGCGAGTCCTCCGGTGTCATCAAGACGGGACCCACGCCGGCTTTGCCTTGGGTCCAGGCCATAAGTTGGTCGCTTTGACGATGATTGGTCCGAAGTCTCAGAGGCGCAGAAGAGGGCGTGAGATGTGCAGATGCGGGGCGTTGAAATACACATGAAGAGAAGGATAAGCACGGATCGACAATGCACATGCGAACGAGTTCGCATCTATGGTACATTGTGCATCATGCTATTGTACCGGTCTTTGAAGAGTCCAGAGAACGCGCAGTCGAGTCCTTTGGCTCTGGAGGTGCGATAAGACAGGTTACCGGGCAGCCTCGCCGCGCGAGGTGCTCGTCACAGGAGGTTCGTTCGCTTGTTACATCAGGGAAACGTTCTGTTTGGTGAACTGTATGCATCTTTGTACATGCGCTGTGTTCCGTGCATTCCAAGGACTGTGGGCATGTACGCCAAACCTGAGGGCAAATAAGACGGCAAACGTAATAGCACGCAGGCATACGAACGAGTCAGGTGCATGATGTACAGAATAAGTCACCGAGCATATCGAATAAGGCAAATTCGAAATTCATCCAGTAAGTTGCGGACAGTTGCCTACTTTTGAGAGGGCGTCAAACGCGGGACGTCGGTGCACCACGGGACAGAAGTTGGTCTGTGCAATCTGCCGCTGTTATTTGGTGGGGATGAACTGTCAACGGCAACCAGATGCGCCCACGCTGCTCTGACAGGCAAAGAGTTTTGATCTACCGTATCGATACT
Source organism: Stagonosporopsis vannaccii (assembly GCA_028584115.1). Lineage (NCBI taxonomy): Eukaryota > Fungi > Ascomycota > Dothideomycetes > Pleosporales > Didymellaceae > Stagonosporopsis > Stagonosporopsis vannaccii. The sequence continues at coordinate 222,788 of VWXS01000029.1, read as the reverse complement.
ATCGTCACTGTATCTGGTGAGACGCATGCAATGTACACCTTTTGTGAAATTTAGTTCGGCTTCCAGCCTGACCCGAGGGTGTGGTCAGTCAGCCGTATCGAGTTCTTTTCCTGCACGTCGTCTGGGCTGCATACAGATTTGAAGGACTCAGCAGGCATCCGGTGAGCACCTTGAGGCTCTGCGTCGAAAAGTGTGCCCTTGGATCGCAACGTGGCCCCTCAATCAGCATGCTTGCTTTACGTTTGGCGCAGCGTGGTGGCTTTCTCCGGTCAAAGCTATCATGACCAATCCCCAGACAGGGCGTGCGCGAACGACTCGTTTGCTGCCAATAGACGCTTGCTTAGATCCGTTGGATACAGCAAGTAGAGCTAGAGGCTGAGTCCTGGGAAGGACCTTTTATCCCTGCTGCATCGACATAGTGCTACCATCGCCTGGGGTGGAGGGCGACGCATACGTCTCGAAGCGACACAGCTAGACACAAGTAAATCTATATAGAGCCTTCCAAAGCTTCACTTACTTGAGTTCGCCAGTATCGTCCTTGATTCATCTTCCATCGCTGTAGGATTCTTCCAGCCTTGCCAGCAAATTTGATGCACGCTGAGCCTTGAGTTTTCAGACACCCCCTTGTCCGCCCTTGGACATCTTCTTAAACCTCACTATGGCTCATCAATTCCCACCTCAGCATCAGTCACATCAGACACAGATATCTCCTCCCCACCAGAACATCGGGCAGCAGCGACAAGGCCCTATGGCACAGCAACAGATGCCAGCAATGGGCCAGCCAAGAGTCACTCCAGGCCAACAACCTTCGCACAGCTCTTTTGACCCACGATTTGCACTCTTCTTCTTCGAGAAACCAAAAGGCGTGGAAAGTTGGGAAGACGTCCAAGCCGAACAGCAATACATCAAGGCTGAGGAGCTTCAGGGTGACGTCAAGAAATTTCAGAGAAATAAGAGATCAGTCAAGAATGTCTTGAACGAAATAACGTCATCTAATTGTCGGCGGCTCATCAACGAGCTAGTTGAGGAAGAGAACCACAAGCTGTTTAGCCTGAACAGGACACTACAATGGAACATCGCTAGCGTTGATGTTGAGTGGAAAGTCGTCAGTCACCGCCGACGAGTCTTGAAACGTGTTTCGGTGATACTTCAAACTGGGCCATCTGGCTATGACGACCCCACAGCCTTGAAGCTCCCTGCTGCTATGGCTACAAAACCTCAATCTATGCCACCGAACCAAGGTCTCCCACCCCACCCACATCATCCGGGCCAAGAGATGTCACAGCCTTTGCGCACTCCTCCGCACCAAAATCAGCCACTTGTGGGACACCCTCAACAACCGCCGCCACCAACACGAATGCCGCTACATGGGCACATGGGCGGGCAAGGTCATATACCCGCCCATGGGGGACCCCCCGGACAACCTCATCATAGCCAACATCTTCCTCCTCCTCCACCTCCTCCACCTCCCTCAAATGGAATGAACCCACCGCCGCCGCCGCATAGGCCGCCACCTTTTTCAGATGGTCTTCCTCCGCCCCCGCCCCCACCCCCAGGTCCTCTGCACGGTATGCCACGCCCACCAATGCCGGGACAGCAGCAATCTCGAGTGATGCCTGGTGCTTTCCCAGAGCCTCCTCATCACCCAGCAGCACGACCCGGCCAGCCCCAGGGTCGACATGCGGAGGTGTCTTCGGAGTCAGAAATCGACAGTGAAGAGTGGGAATCGGAGCCTAGCGATTCGGCTTCTGATCGCTTCCGCATTCGTCATGTTGAACGAGGAGAATTTGCCCACATCGGCAAGCCCCCGCGTGGCCGCTCACGCCAGTCCTCACATTCAAAGAAGTCTCGGCACAGTAACTCTCACAGCAAAGGCAGGAGCAATAGCAGAAGTCGTGCATATAGTAAGACACGGAGAAGGCGTCACGATTCAGGTTACATAGATCACCCGCCTATGGGTAAGTACAGCCCGACATCATCGAAGGACAACTCCCCCCATTCTTCCAAACAACAACTTCCACCGAATATTCATATCCATATGAACAACACTGCGACTGATAAGCCAACACGCTCCAATGATCGTGTCCGGCGTGACAGTCATGGCGCAACATCACCAGGATATAAGAAAGAAAGATTCACCGCCGAACCCATGTCGCGTGGAGATTCCTGGGACCGGCACAGTGGCTCAGCCTCATTCAACGACAACTCGTCAGTACACACGGCAGACGACAGCGTCTTCTCGGAGCCTGACAAGCACGGACGCAGAAGTCGACACCACTCTGACATTGTCGAGAATTCCCCCAAGCTTCGCTCGCGCAATTTGCAGCACCGACAGCGGGACTTTGGCCACCGGCACCCCAGTCATATCCATGGTGACGTCGAGCCCCGTCAGCGCAGGAGTGCCTACCCAACGCCAAACGATTATCCCCACGGTGCTCGTCAACGAGACTCGTATTTTGACGACCAGGCGTACCCCCGACCTGGTGTGCCGCGTCGCAACAGTGCCCAAATCCCACAAGGCAACCCCTTCGAGACTGCACACCTCCCGCCGCGCCTCGTGCGAGCGAACACTTTCGAGCCGGAGATGTACGAGTCTGCTTATGGGCGGGGCGAGCCGTATTACCCTTTGGACCGTCCCAGGCAAGATAGTTTCAAGTATGAGAAACTTTTCAATGCTCTTGACGAACTGCGAGAGCAGGAGAGGAGACCGCTGCACGGACGGAGGACAGGCGGATTTGACAGGATGGGCGGTTATGGAGGGTTTGATGCGTACGAGGGTCGTGGCTATTAGAGCTGCATGTAAGATGACACACTGGATTCAGAAGTTGAAGCAAATTGGCGCAGGTCGTCTTATTGCACTGGCGGTTACGTTGTTCGGCGTTCTGGTAGATGAGGTTGTTTTGACTTGTGGAAGTGAGAAGCATGGCATGTGTTTTGATTTGTACATTGGAAAAAGCATTGGACATTCTGATATGCTATTCTTGTTCTACACCTCCCCTACCTCCCCTATGACAGGAAGCTCTAACTGTGACTTACATAAACACGAACAATGATTGCAACAGCTTAGTTGAATATATTGTTCTATAACTTTGTCGCGTATCCCTTAGTTGTCCTCTGCAATGCAAGGCGGAAAGTAAAAGAGAAAAAAAAAAGAGAACGGGGCCCCACCGCGATTCGAACGCGGGGCCTCCTGCAAGTTTGAGACAGTTCCCAAAGCAGGAATCATACCACTAGCTGGACGGTTATTAGACAAGGCTTCAGAGATGAGCTCGTGGGTTGAACTTACACCATGAGGCCGTTTTATCGATAAGGAAGTGGCGAATCGAAGAAACTATATTGTACTGGGGGAAAGATGGAAAAGCTTCAGAAATCAGCGGTCGCTTTGGTATGCGTATTAGGTGGGTATTGTGGCTTCTCAGGCCACCTCTGTGGAACTGCCATGGGAACTGCATGGGAAGTGGGGACTCACATAAGCGAAGGGGTTGTGGATACCATGGAACACAACTACGGAATCAACACAAAAGCTGGACATCAACATTCGCAGTTTGAGGAAGATGAAGAAAGTATTACCGTGCTTACCTGTAGCGCCCCTGACTGAAAGACAAAGGATAACATGGTCTCAGGACTTGTTCCTGTTCGCATTGACATATCAATCTGCTATCGGCCTCAGTATGAGCAGCAGGCCTGCAGTTGACCATGTGGATGTCGATGTAAATCATGACTCGAATTCCGGTAGCTAAGTACATTTACGCTGACCAGCCATCCCACTCGGAATACATTGACAAAAGACGGCTCTTCTCCTCGTTACCAGTAAAGATTGAGTCAACAGCACCCATACAGAGGCGTCGTATCTCCGCACGACTAAGGTTGAAGTGCTGGGCCGCGAGCTCGTACTCGTTCGACAGAGGGCTACAGAAGACACCAACATCATCGGTCTCAGCAACTGTTAGCAGCGTTCGAACTGAGGAGCTGGAAACGTACAGAAAGGGCTACGGGAACGTTTGTGTGTCTCCACATGCCAAAGTGATGGTCGCTGTAAGTCCCCGTGATCATCCTAGCGTGGACATTGCAGCTCAAACACAACTCTACGCCTATATTTTCCTGTTCGATGATCTTGCAGTATTCGTCCTTCACATGGATGACATGACCAAGTCGATCTGGCTTCCAGGACAGCAGCGTCTCCAGTTCTGTGTCAGAGGCGGAAATCTTGGCTTCAGCAAAGTGCAATGTCATCTTCAGTCCCGCAGCTTTTGCCCTTTTGAAGGCATCTGTGAAGATGCGCACGTCGCCCTTGGCTGGGTCGCCACAGAGGTCAATGCCTACGACGCCCGCCGACTGGTATTTGATGCACAGGTCGACAACTTCTTCAGCTTGAGCGACAGTGTTGCGACGGTCGACCGAGAGAATCAAATAAGCTCGCAAGGAAGTAGTGTCGGCTTCATTCCATGCGCTCAGTATGTTCAGAACAGTCTTGACATAGTCATCCTTGGTGATGCCCCTTTCGGGGATCGCTCGTGGAGTGGTTCGCAATTCCAAGTAGACTACACCGTCTGCCTGGAAATCTTGCAGCACGGCGTTTGTCGAGTATCTTGTTCCAGTCAACCAAGAGCATGTTGCGGTTGCTGCAGAACGTACTCTATGCTCGGCAAGTCGCTGCACAGTCTGTAGATGTACGACGAGAACAGCGGAAAGAAACTACGCGGCTCGTCAGTTCTGACTGCGGGGCGGGCATCACTGCGCTTGTGTTGTTCAGACTACGATGAACAAGATGAGGCGGTGCTGAGATGATGCAAGGAGGCACAAGAACGTGTATCAGAAATGAGCCTCGGTAGGAGGGCAGATGTGCTAGCTCGCTGTGGCAACAGGAGACAGAACATGAATCGTGGCATCAAATCAAATGGTGAGGGGGCGTACGTGTCGAGGTCGTAGTCGACCTTGTCAGAGGGAATGGCCGTCAGAGGGTCCTCGACGTCGAAGGCAGCATCGTGGGCGTGCTTGGTCTCCCAGATGTCGTGCAGACACTGGCGGCTGATGCTGCCGGTTAGGTGTGCGTGCAACTGAGTCGCGGGCGATTAGTGCTGCGAAGGGTCGGCCAGGCGCTGGCTGGCGTGGAGGAGGCTGGAGCCGCTCACTTCGATCTTGGGCAGGCGGCGGGCAAAACGTCTCTCGACAGACGTTGCAGCGACAGCAGCAGCAGCAGCCGCCATGTTGGCACCTGGGCGGGTATTGGTGGCGCTGTTGACGTTTCTCGAAGTGCAAATCGAAAACAATAGACTTCGGAGCGGCGCCTGGTGGTGAGGCGCTTTCTGGCATAGCAGCGGGCTCGTCCAGGCCAGCGTGGGCGCTTGCCGGGGTGCGGGTGGGCGCGGGCGAATCAGGGGCCCGGCTGCGGAAAGGAGGAGCAGCGAGGTGCGAGCAGGAGATTGCGCGCGCCCTCTTCGTCAGGCCGGGCGAGCACCGCAGCAGCGCAGTTGTCGTGGGCAGCAGCGCGCAGCAGGGCAGGGCAGGGCAGGGCAGGCGCACCGCAGCCGCCGCGTAAGCAGCAACCGTCGCAGCCAGGCCGCACTGCTCGCTGCACGCTGCACGCTGCGCACTGCGAATTGCACACTGCGCACTGCACACTGCACACTGCACGCAGACGGCAGGCCCACGGCCAGCCCCGCATTGTTCGCTTGCCGCGCAGCGATTCGCCATTGTTGCGGGCTTCCGGCCGCCAGGGCAGCTTCCTTTGAACCCCAGCTGGTGTCTCTCGGCCCAGGCCAAGCGTCTGCTACCTCAGTTCCTCCAGCACCCGCAGCCCTCTCCACCACCACCCCCTCTGCTGCCGCCGCCGCCATCTCCTCTCTGCGCACGCAATTGCAGCTGCACCGCGCGCGCCCGCCGCCATTGCCGCCTCTGCCTGCCCGCTGCCCCCGTCCGTCTCGGTGCCCTGCGCTGCTGCGCTCCCTGCGAGGCCCCCTGGATTTGCCTGCATCGCCGCTTTCGCTCGCGCGCCGCCGCGACACTCGCCGCTCGACACTCGACACCCGACACTCGACACTCGCCCCTCCACCGCCCCCAGGTAGCCGCAGCGGAGCATGGCCGACATGAACCAGGAGTCGATCCAGCAGAAAATCCAGGTCGCACGGCGCGATGCCGAGGCCTTGAAGGACAGGATAAAACGGAAGAAGGACGAGCTTGCTGACACAACCCGTACGTCTCTCTGTCTCTGCCTGCTGCACTGCCCTGCACGCCTGCACGCCTGCACGCCTGCCCGCTGCGCTCTGCTAACCCGTGCCTGCAGTCCGCGATGTCGCCCGCGACCGAGTCGAGGCCCTGCCGCGCCTCGCCATGAAGACCAAGCGCACCCTCAAGGGCCATCTTGCAAAGATCTACGCCATGCACTGGTCCACCGATCGCCGCCACCTCGTCTCGGCCTCGCAAGACGGCAAGCTCATCATCTGGGACGCCTACACTACAAACAAGGTCCACGCCATCCCGCTGCGATCGTCGTGGGTCATGACCTGCGCCTACTCGCCGTCCGGCAACTACGTCGCCTGCGGTGGCCTCGACAACATCTGCTCCATCTACAACCTGTCTGCGCGGGAAGGTCCTACACGCGTCGCACGCGAGCTCTCCGGCCACTCCGGCTACCTCTCCTGCTGCAGATTCATCAGCGACAAGCGCATCCTTACTTCCTCTGGCGACATGACCTGCGTCCTCTGGGACTTGGAGACGGGCTCCAAGGTCCACGAGTTCGCCGACCATCTTGGCGACGTAATGAGCTTGAGCATTAACCCTCTCGACCACAACCAGTTCGTCTCCGGCGCCTGCGATGCATTTGCCAAGCTGTGGGACATTCGTCAGCAGAAGTGTGTGCAGACCTTCGCTGCCCATGACTCGGACATCAATGCCATTCAGTTCTTCCCCAACGGCAATGCCTTTGGCACAGGTTCCGATGATGCTTCTTGCCGTCTGTTCGACATTCGTGCCGACCGTGAGCTCGCCTCCTACCAGGTGCGTACACCACGCCGCTCTCCAAATACCCGAACCTCCGTGTGCTAACAGTCTTCTCCTAGATTCCTGAGCCTGTCTGCGGTATCACCTCGGTCGCCTTCTCCGTGTCCGGCCGTCTTTTGTTTGCTGGTTACGATGACTTTGAGTGCAAGGTATGCAGTTCACGGCAAAACTCAATCCCATCTTCTGACAACGTTTTAGGTATGGGATGTTCTCCGTGGCGAGCGTGTCGGCACCCTGCAAGGGCACGACAACCGCGTCAGCTGTCTCGGTGTCAGCAACGATGCACTCAGTCTGTGCACTGGTTCGTGGGATTCCATGGTAAGCCTTGTCCCAGACATCACTCTCTACCGCTCGCTAATGATGAATAGCTGCGCATTTGGGCATAAGCGAACGGCGTTGAGGCATGCAACGTTTTGTTACGATACACAGCTGGATCACGGCCGCATGCGCGTTTCCCTAATCTGGCCGTCCCACCAACTCCCATTTTGAACTTGTCTGTTTAACATACCCACTACACATCCTCCGGGAGAAGTTGGACCCTGCCACATTGCAGTGGCCAACATAATATACCACACACTCTTGGAAGCTACAAAGCAGTGGCTATTGCGTCAGTTTGGTGGACAGACGCCCGGGAGCATCTTGTGCTGCGACACTTTTCCTTTCCATACCACTGTTTTCCCAGCTTTTTCCCTCTCGCAACAAACCGGGCTGTACTCGTCTTCCCCCTCAGACATCCGGGCTGGCTGTTCTCATAGTACCACTCTATCCATCCCTCCATATCAAGCTCATTTACACGTTCTTCAGTTTCTCGACATGGCTTATTCCCTTTATTATGTGCAGTTCAAAAGCAGGACGACTTGATGGAGTTCACCAAAGACGGATTTCATGTACGTTTCGGATTATGAGGTGGCTTGGTGGTGAGCGGCGGGTTTCAATTCTATGTATGATCCTGTGCTTGTATGCGAGGGATGGGTGCGTAGGCAGATAGCAGTCAGTTTGTTCTATATCAATGTCTGGGTTCCTCCATATGGTGATAAGGCAGCAGACGAGATGGTCACCCGCGCGTCATAGAATGCACTGAGAACAAGCAACTTCGTATTCGGCGCTCATGCCGAGCGAGGAGCTTGCGAATAGAAGGTTGATGACGACAAATGGAACGGCAGGTGAACAGTGTGCAACGGCTGCAGACTCTCCACCTTTCACGAAGCAAACGGTAAATTTAGCTCAGCGCAAGTGCCCTCATGCAGTCTGGACTGCTGCTGTCCAATCCTGTATTCGGCCCAGGTGTGGTGACATGCAAAGCACGGGGCAGCTGCTGTCGGTGGAGTGCAGTGCAGGTATGGAAGATTGCTGTGCCTTTTATTTTGGTCGACTTATGCAGTACCTTCCTGTCTGGCGTGGAGAGCTTTCAGACTCAAATCTGAAGCACAAGGGGCCCGGCAAACGCGCTTCTGGAAGGGCTTTGGAAGGATATTGGAAGCATTGATCGTCCGGGGTAGCTGGCATTGCTTATTACGCCTGCTATATGCATTGCATATCTTAATAAGCTGGCTGTAAGAAGAATGCATGAATTTGATGCCTCAAGAGGCTGCATCAATATGTATGGCGCAGCATTGGCAAAAGTAAACATGGAGCCTGGCTGCCTTGATGTGCTGGAGACTTGCAGGGCATAATGGCAAAGGGACGACTCGGTAGATGCCGAGTTCGCGCAGCAGAAGGCGTTTCGAAGTTGTGCACGCGGTGGCCACGACGGCAGCTAACCATGGCCTGATTCGGTGAATTAAAGCAGCTCTGTTTCGAGACGGTGAGCTCGTTTCAGGAGTCGTGACTCCGTCTTGCCAATCTTTGGCGATCCCAGGAGAACGTCGCGTGTCAATCTGGCGAAGGCGCCACTGCTCAGCCCTAAACATGCCACATCCATGGACACCCTTGCTGAGGCAGCACCGTGCCCGAGTGAATACGGCCGTGGGCGGGAGGTCGTCGTCAGTCTGGCGGGCAGTTCCTCACCTGTGTGTCCAATCACGCCGGTGAAACGGGGCTCCTTCTCGAAAATAGACCCTTGCACCCCGCTAAGCTGTCATCCAGCTCGGACAACCTAGATGCTGGACACTCGCTCCTGCCTCACCTCACCGCAGCGCCCATACAAATAGCACGCTTGCCCGCGCCCCGGCCGGCCCTCTTTTCACGATGACAACTGCCGCCCAAGAAGAATTCAACGAGCTTATGCGCGACAAGGACCACGAGCAAAGACACCCCGAAGACCGACACAACGACAGCGATCTCTCTGAACCCGAGTCCGAAGGCGCCGAAAAGGACCGCTACGAAATCATCGACACCGACGACGAGCTCGACATCCCCGCCGACATGCGCTCCAACTACTACATGCCCTCGCACATCCGTTCTGAGGCCAACACCGGCCCAAAGGGCGTGATTGCAGATGCACAGGCTTTCGAGCAGGCCAAGAAGCAGGCGAGGCGCTTCACCTGGAAAAAGGGGTCCTCGCCACAGCAGTACAACGTCACAGCCTACCAGGCCGACCAGGTCTCGTCAGACGAGGAGAACGATGGCGGTTTCATGAAGCAGTGGCGCGAGTCGAGGCTACGCGAGCTGCAGAACGCCGGCCAGCGCATACGGTCGCGCACAAACAGTCCAAGCAGGAGGATATACGGCAGCATGCCTGCGGTAGACGGCGAAGGCTATCTTGACGCCATTGAGAAGACAGCCTCAGACACAACAGTTGTAGTCTTCATCTACAACGACCTGGTACGTCCGTCACATGCTAGTTGCGGCACCCAAATCTAATACACTACAGTCCAACATCTCCAATATGGTCGAGGAGTGCATGCGCCAAGTAGCAAAGCGCAACGACACAGTGCGCTTCGTCAAGCTACATAATGACGACGCTGAAATGGAAGAGGAAGGCGTACCCGCCGTGCTTGCCTACAAGGGCGGCGAGAAATTCGCCGGTCTGGTTCCCCTCCTTAACGAGCTCCCTGACGACTCAGAGCTCAGCGCCGTCAGCCTCGAGACAGCATTCAGAAGGTCAGTCCTTCTCTCCACACGCCAATGTTGTTGTGGATTTTGTCTTGCATCAGCTTACTAACACTATGCAGGCACCGTATTCTATAAATACTCACGATACGAACTGCACGACCAAATCCTCCGCCTATTGCCCTGTGGGCGGTCCGCGGATGCACGACGCTCCGCTCGGCTCCGCTGCGCTGGTACTAAACGAGCTTCGACACTCGGTGCGACATTCGCGTCGCTGTTTGATTTGCGCCTGCACGACATGACATCTCACTACTGCCTTTTGTCATTTCAGCCCACAGCCTTGGATTATGGAAATTTGTCCACTGACTTGTTTCTTGTCATGTTATTTCAGCGATATAGACTTGCATTTCCGGGCGACTGGCGCGCTGGCGTTAATTAGCTGTCGGCACGGCCAATGTCTATTTTATTAGGATATCAGCATAGGGATGCTATCGCGCAATACCCATCATGCTGTGCACAAATCAACTGCCTACGTCTTTCTGTACGAGGACACATCAACAGTTTCCAAACTCAAATTTGCTAGCACGTTTGCTTTTTTATTTGCTTTTTCCAAATCTGCAAACCTAATCCAGTCAAACTTCTGACCAGCATCCCTTCTACTCGACCAACACACTTCTTCTCACACCCGTTCTGCTTCATTGCCACGACTTCCGCTCTCCCGTCTCTCGATTTCACGATCCCCCGAACTCCCTTCAATGCTCATGACATCACGAAGCCAATCGCAAACACCTCTCATCGATACGGCCCGTTCTGAAACACTGACAGCACGTCCGCACACTACTCCACCTGTCAAATCTGCATCGCAATGCAGCGCAAGCGAGCACGCGTGACATCATGATGATGAATTTTCGGAAGCTAGACACGCGGGGAAGAGCGTGCGTGTTTCAGTGAGCGGGCAGGTGTGAGGCGAACACTTGAACCAAGGCACTGGACATGGACAGATGAGGCATGTAATTTGGGATGTTGACAGCGTGTCCTTCTTTGAACAAGGAAGCGCAGGCCACGCGACAGTAGCTTTCTTGAGATGTATCATGGTGGCCTTTGCGTGTCGTCGATTGATGTGGAGTTGCGCTGGTGCTGATGATTATCTCACGGGCCATCGGTCGACCATGTGTTGTACATGCTGCTGCCTGAATCATGATTCGAAGCAGCATGGCAATGTCTCGTACTGGGTGCCCTTCGCATGCGATCATTCGGTTGCCGCCCTACCTTTTGCTGACTCGGTGTTGTGCTCGTCAGTGTGCATCCGCACGTAAGCCCGCCATTGCGAGTCTGCTCTATGTTTTGCTCCTCTATACTTTCTCTTCACTGCCAGAACCCAGAACTAGGTGTCGTGCTAGAGAGAACGCATCTCATACGCTGGGCATTCTTCATAGTGTTGCGCTTCACTCCTGCACACATGAGGCGAGGGCAACAGACTGCACACGCAACCTGTTGAGAAGATGTCATCCCGGGAAAACGCCCTCAAAAGAAGACCTCGGCAGACGATAGGTAATGATGTTGTAAAGTGCAAATGAGTAGTACGTATGCTGTGTATGGCAAGGAATGTATGTACGTGGTATCAGAAGCTATGAATGCAATAGACAAGAAAGTAGATGCAAATGCCAAATGCAAATGCAAATGCAAACAACAATGCAAAACGCACCTTAATCCTTCCTCACCTTTCCGTAACCTTTACTCAACGTGCTATCCACATCCACGGGCCCAGCGCCCGTCGCATCGCCACTCCTCTCCGGGCTGCTATCCGTCTCTAGCACCTCGACTCTACTCTTCAACAGCTCCTTGACCTCGTTCTCCCTCCGCTCCTCCTCCTTCCTCTGTATCTTGTCCACAACCTCCCGGACCCTTTCCTTTTCATCTCGATCCTTGTTCGTCTTCCGATCCCAGCCCTGTTGCAGCTCGTCCGCCGCCGCTTCCTCCAGCCTACGCTTGACATCTGGATCCTTCTCGAGCACCTGGAAGTGATCTTCATCTGTGGGGAAGAAGGCAGACATCAGTGCCTTAGTGCCAAGCTCGAAGACGATGAATGCGAGCAGGATGATGATGAGACAGAGCCACCATGTCAGGCTCGCGCCGAAGCCGCGCAGGAAGGTGTCGCGCACGTAGTAAATTTTGGATTCCGGATCGTAGGTGCAGGACAGGATGACATTCCAGAGGAACCAGCCGCCGACTGAGCAAAAGATTGCAATGCCGTTTGTTATTGTTTTGGAGTGTGTTTCGAGGAATCTGGGGCCTGTTAGTGACTGTCTTGGTGGGATTAGAGGGGCTGACCACGTACTGCATCTTCAAGCTGATGGCCCACACCACGGCCGTATAAGTTATACTACCAAGTGAGAAGATACTGTTGTCCTCAGTAAAGAGGGCGTCGCCGAAGAGCGAAAGCATGCAAAAGTACACGACCATGGCTTCGGCGGACGCCATGAACATCCAGCCTAGGTAGACCTTGAAGTTGAATCCGCCGTTACGCTGACCCTTTGTATACAATTCCGGGACAGCGAGAAGGGTCGAAGCTGACAGATCTTTCTCGAACACACCCATGAAGATCACTGGGAGTGACGTGAACAGCGTATTGAACATACTCAGCGACCACGACTCGTACAGCGAGGTGCCGGTATAGCCGACAGAGCGTTGATAGAGAGCTTGCGTAAGGTAGAATAGCATCTCCTTCCAAAAGGTACCGACGGTGTATTTGCAGGTACGGATGTAGTTCCATCTCCCGTGAACGAGGAGAAGCTTGGTCAAGAATCTGAACTGTGCAATCGAGTAGTCAGAGGTACGCGCCGCTTGGAGTCCCTCTTTTCCGGTAATGCCAATGCCGACGTGCGCTTCTTGGATCATAGCGATATCGTTGGCGCCATCCCCAATAGCAAGAGTGATGCTCTTCTTTACACGCTTACGGATGGTATGGACAAGGAGAGCCTTTTGGGAGGGCGAGGCACGACAACAAATGACAGAATCAGCGAGGACAGCTAGCTCGTAGAAGAGTAACTGAAGTGTGTCGTCTTCAGTAATCCGCGAGAGAGTCTGGCCATCTACTACGACCACGGAATGCGCCACTGTGCCTTGTTTTATATCGACAACAGCAGCAGCAGCCATCTCTTCAACTTGGCCGGCTTCGTGGTCAAGAATGGTAACATTGGAGTAGTCCTTGATCAAACGGCAGGAGTAGCCAATGTTGATAGCCGTTTCCCGCTTGTCACCTGTCAGCATCCACATCTTAATCTTGGCCCGACGCAACTTGTCGATTGCCTCCGGCACGCCCTGCTGAAGTTTGTCTTCAATGGCAGTCGCGGCACAGAGATCGAGGTTTTGTTCGATCATATCACCGGCCTCTTCAATCAGCCGCGTTCGGTCCACAAGGCTAGTGGTGGCTTCGAGGTACCCTTTCTTCCACGTCTGGTATTCGTCTTCTGTAAGGTAGCGGTAGCCGTAGAGAAGGGTTCGAAGACCCTCGGTGGCAAATTCGTTGATGTGTTGGAGGCATCGCTCAATTACAGCAGATTCGTCACCTGCCACATTTTCGTCGACCATGGCTTCCATATCCTCCAACTGCATCGAACTCCTCGCAGAGGATGCCACAGAGGAAAGGCGCCCAAGATCTGAGGGTCGAGGTGTCCGTGCAGGTGACATAGCGGTTTCTATCGGGCGACGCCCGAAATCGTTCTCTCGCTCTCGCAGCCACAGATCCACTTCGTCTCTTGCCGACATTGAGGGCCGACCACCAATACTACTTCGAGCGATCGAGTGCCTGCCCATGCTGATGCTTGCACGGGCAGCTTGTGCAACCGACATACTCCTTCGGGCGCCAATGCTGCTCTTCCTCTCCATCTGTTCGCTCATACGAGCAATGGCTGACTGAGCTTCCATGCTCTTTCTCTTGTTCGCAATACGCTCAATTTCGATCATTTTCTTGTTCGCAAGAGCGGCCAGCTTGAGACGTTGCATGATGATGGAATCGGCACCTTTACAGATGATACACACACGCCCATCTGGAAAGCGAAGAATGATCGACATCCTCTTTCGTTTGCTAGAAAATTCAATGACGTCGAGGATCTCGTAAGTCTCAAGTAACGGCTCACCCTCTGACCCAGTAGGTAAAATCTTGAGGGTAATGGTGTGTACATCGCGGTTGATGAGCAGGAAACCCATATCTTGAGCAGCTTGCACAAGCGCGAGCTCATCAGGAGAGGAAGCCATAAAATGCGTCTTGCCGTCCTCCTGGATCTCTGGCAGACAAGTGTGACAAAGCGCAAGGGAGAGAAGGAACATGCGCGCCTTTTTCGAAAAAGGTGTGTGAGGCTTCTGCTGAATGTAGCGAAGCATGTCGCCGGTTAGAAGTTCTCGTGAAGACTTGTGCGGGTTTGTCGTCGACTGCCACCTCGAGCCTGGAATCTCCTCGGCTTCCGTCTGTTCGCCAAAGTCAAGCGTAACCAAGCCATGCTCCTCAGAAAGCGCGTCTTTTGTCGATCGCACACTTTTTCTACTCTTTGCGGGCTCTTTGCCTTTTTTACGTGGCCTATTCTTAAGTTTTATCTTCTTCGACTCAGGCAAATCTGCATCGTGGAGCCAGGCAACTCCAGCCACACTCAGCTTGCGAAACTTCATCGAGTTGTCAGTGAGAGTGCCTGTCTTGTCAGAGAAGATATAGCTAATCTGTCCAAGCTCCTCGTTGATGGTTGAAGTTCGCGGTTCGCAGGGCGTGTCTGATACAGGATCGTACATGTCAATGTCCGTGTGCAGAAAAAACATCTGTGCTAACTTCACTATCTCCAAACTGACGTATAGCGACAGCGGGATCATAGTGTTGAACATGATAACGAACGATGTAAAACTTGGGAAGAATGCGACAGAGGACCCGGACAGATACCACAGCTCATCTTCCTTGCGCTGCCAAATCTTATAAGCGACAGCATTGAAAACCGAGAGAAGGATGACGAAGATGACGATGATGATGACTATTCGGTTGACGAAGCCTTGGAGTGCGGGAGCCTTGATGCGAGGGTTCTTGTTGGCATTCATGCGGATTCGACATTCTTCACCAGAGTAGATGACTAGTCCAACAGCATCTGGTGTGTTCCGGAGGATACTACCTCGGAAGATGATTTCGTTCAGTGTCAATGGTGCTTGCTTGCCACCCACATTGACACGACCCTCAAAGCTGTACAGATCGCGGTTTGGATCTTCGATGACAAACTCAGCTTCAGTCCGAAGCACATCCTCTTGATTTTTGATAATTTTGGACATCGATGCCGTCGTTTGCTTACTCTTCAGGTTCGTCTCGCCGTCCAGGGCCATTGTCTCCACAAAAGCCACACTGTTCTCTCCACTGGAGTGTAATAGAGCGAGGTCTGCGGGAGCGGCATCATCACGATCCAGCTTAATGATATCTCCAACCTGTATTTCCTGCCACTTTATGGTTTCCCAAACCAGCTTCTCCGGTTCAGGAGAGGATACACTCCCGTCATCTGTCGATCCACTTTTGGAATGAGGCGACGGGCACGACTTGGCACGCAGGACCTTCGCGTCTCGATTGTTCTCCGCCTTATCGAGTCGGTATCTTCTCAAGTCGTCGTAACCTTCTTTCGCGATGGAAAGGAAAACAAAAAACAATAACGGTACAATGGTGGTGTACTTTCCAGTAGTGCTGAGATCGGGTATCATCTGAAGAATAGAAATAACAAGAAAGTAAAAGTTGGCAAGTTTGGAAAATTGCGCAACGAGCTGACGCGGTACAAAATTCCAGGCAGAGTATCGTGTCGATCGTATCCAATTGTGGACATATGGTTGGGTTGTCCGTTCATCGATTAACGGTTCTCTTCGGGTAGGATCCAGAAATATGTGTCGTCCATCTTTACTTGGCGGTATGTCATGCTGCCGTAGTATGAACTTGCGTGCCTGCACCGTGAACTCACGCAATCTCTTGGTGTACGCTGACCTTTCAAAAGCCTGAGTCTTGCTCCGACTGTTGTAGTGCGGCAATGCAACCGGCCCTTTGCCCAACTTTGCTTTTGACATGTCTGATGCTTCCGAGACATACTCGACCTGAGCGGGAGTGACAGACACGACCGTGTCCCTACTCTTCAGTGCGTCCCTGTTGCCGTAGACTTTCCCCGGTCCTTTACCGCTCTGCGAGCTACCAAAATTGTCGTCCAATTCGATGCTTGCCGCAGGTGGCTGGGCTTGATCGGCGTAGTTTCTTCGGAACAGAGCACTACGCATGGATAATCCTCGATTGCGAGCCTTGGGCGACAGTGGAGAAGTCTTCCCTGAAGCGCGTAGCGGCAGCGGTGCCGTGTGTGAGGAAACAGAGCTACTTCCAGCCTCGGCATCTTCTGCACCCTCGGGAGACACCTCACGCGTGTCGACGGTCAAGTTGGGAGTGCCAGGCGGTCCTGTTGTAGCCGAGCTCTTCCCGATCTGGGCAACCTCGTCTATCGATGCTCTGTTGCGGGCCAGACTCGACCTCTGCGCAGGTACATGGCGTTCGAGGTCGGTCGAGAAGCGGACTCGTTGCGAGACGTCGGAAGAGAGGCGTGATGCTGTCGGTCGAGACAGGCTTTCGATAGCTGAGGTTCGCGAAGCAGCGCCGTTGTCGCCCGCAGTTTCTTGTGAGTCTTCGATCGCATATGGCCGGCTAGGCGTCTCCGCTTCAGTCGTTGTAAGGTCATCGTCGTCGTAAGACGTTGAGCGTCTTCTACGCGCCCCGCCGCTAGAGTGTCCAACGCCTGACATGGCCGTCCAGCATCCCACGCGTGGGCAAAGCGAATGTCGTGAAGCGCCTTTCCAGCGGGCGTGGCGGGTCGAGTCCTGGCTGCTTCTGGGCGATCTAGCGGCTTGTCTTCTTAGCGATTACGCGGCTGCGGAGAGATTCTCCGCACTGGAGACTTGTTCATTTGGAGGGTGCCGTTTACTGGAGACCAGGCTATGGTAGGACCCAGATACGAACAGATGCCCGCGGGCGGAGCTGCTGCGCAAACGGCTCGGCGGCTGAATGTGGACAGCCTCGATTCGGCACACGCCCGTGATGCATGCTGGATTGAACCCTGCATCGTGGCTGCGGAAACTGACGTAACCCTAGATGCCGGAGAGGTGCCGCTGTCAACCCGTTTCCCCCGGACCCAGCGAACGACTCCACAGACGTGCGTCTAGAAGAACTGAGAACCAAGGATGCGTTGAAGGCTACCAACGTGGCAGACAAAGGACTCCCACGTGGACGCCATTCCCCGCATGTCTTTGTTTGATTGGAACCATCTTTCTATTATGCTATGCTACGCTATGCTATGCTGTGCTGGCTGAAGTACTGCGAATGAAGCAGGCAAAACGTAAAGGAAATCAGTGCAAGCAGAGTGGTTGTTTAGCCGAAGCTCAAATGCCATTTGATTGCACTGAACCAGCTACAAGCTACTCCAACGCCCAATAAGAATGCGCGCAAAAATAATATGGTATAGTGAGAGTCCTGCGACTCAATGCATCGTGTGATCCTCCTCTTTGCAGATATGCTTGCCAACTCCCATCCGTGCCCTTCAGTAAACAGAAGCAGTCTGTTGTGGTATCCCAATGTCGTGACGCTCATTAAAGTATGAAACCCTCAAAAATTATGGTGAAAGAGACAAGCGCCATGCAGTATGCGGCCATAGATAAACGTCCAGTGACAATGTGACGGTATGTTTTGCGGAAACAGATGATTAGGAAAATGAGCACCGTTGCCTGTCTAGGCCGCAGCTACGCACCAGTGGCGGTGGAAGACCCACGCACTCTTCTGGCACTCTTTGCTGCAGTACTTCGTCCTTCGACAGCGACGGCACTTGGCGAACTGGCGTGTGTACTCTTCCCAACGGCCGCATTGGTAGTATGCGCACTGGCGTATGCCGCCTCGGGAGTCGTCTTTCCGGCAAAGGTTGCGCATAACAACACTGGCCCAGTATTGCATGTCTGATGTGTGGTGCCGAACAGTGAATTGCTCGACGAGTGGGAAGATGTTGAAGTCATCAGGAAGCTCATATTCTTCAAGCTCCTCCTCCTCTTCCTCCTCAGTCTTCGACACAGGCACTTCGCCGTCCAGCAGCTGCAAGTCAGATCCAATCTTCAGCTTCGGTACAAGGTGGGACTGCTGGAAGTAGTTTCGTAGATTGCAGTACTTCGAGACATAAGCCAATAGCTGCAGTGACATAAGGACATCCTCATCACGGGGCATAGCAGCGAGCACACCAGCTGTGGCATTCCGATCCTGAGCATAGCGAGGGTACCATGGCGGCGGTGCATTCGCGCCGTTGATGGCGGGCTGCATAGGGGAAAAGCCTGCAATGGTAGCAGCGGTGGGTGGAGTGTTTGTCGGATTGATCAAGCTGCCATCAAGCGCAGGTCGGTGTGTGATGTTGAATGTCTCGTTGTTCTCGTCCGCGGCGTCAGAAGGGGCTGCAAGAGGCACCGGAGTTGTGCCAGCATCAAGTTCAGCATTGTCTACAATGGCAGATAGATCCATGTCTTGCTGGATGCCGACGATGGGCTCGTTGGCAGCCGGGCCTGCGGCTGCAACAGCGTCCATTGACAGCTCCTCCTGTTGTGCATCGAGATCAGACTCTCCAGACATGGATAGCTGGTGCCGGATCGATGGTCGGCGGCGTGCGCGGTTGAGCCCCGCCCGAGGGCTTGCTTGGCGTGCCAGTGGAGCACTCGGCGTGGTAGGCGATTCAGGTTGGGAAGTGATCTCCCCTGCCAGGGCCGGGAGCATGGAAGGCAGTCGATCAGCATCTCGCACAGGCCTCAGGGCAAACCCGTCTGCTCCTGTATCCATTGATGGCATTGCGGTGACCAGAGGCTGGCCAAGATTACGAGTAGCAGCGCCGAACAGAGGTGATCGCGTCTCGTGATGTGGCCTGTGGTTGTGGTGATGGTGGTGTGATGGTCGTCCACGGTTGAATGTAGTGCGCTCTGGCGGAGAGCTCAAAGCAAAAGCAGGCATGTGGTTCCCATCCATCGCTGCATCAAGACCTGGGATTTGTGCCTGTGTCAGACCAGCGTGCGGTGGCAGCTGGGGAATCTCAATGGGAGGAGGAATGGCACGTCGCGAGCGCTCTGGCCTCTGACCTGAGCCAGAGGCCATCTCGCCGGAGCGTGATGAATGATGACGGCTGGAACCGCCCAATCGTGCAGACCGGTGCAACTCGGCCTCAGCCCTCTGTCTGTATTTGTCGACGACCTTGATGTAGTTGTCGAGGATGGTAGCGATGACGGGCACCATGTCTGCCTCAACGACACGGGTCCTGACGTTCTCTGAGCCGCGCACACCAATGTTGAAGATGCACTGGAATGCCAGGTTCCACTTCCACATGTCCATCATATCCTTGCTCCGGCCCTCCTTGAGAATGCATATCAGGCGCTCGATGCCGCCATCGACAGTGAGGATGTCCCTGATGCGTGCGGACGATGTGGTCAGATAGGCAAGATGGTTGAGCGAGTTGATGAGCGGGAGGGTCGAGGTGCAGTCGAGGGCACGGCGGTCGTAGAGGGCGGTGGTGATGCCCACCGATGCCTTGTTGGCGTTGGGAATGCTGAAGTTGACTTCGCGCATGGTTGCTGGGTGCTGCAGTGGGCCGTGGCAGGCGGATGGGATGATGAGGGGCCGAGGGGTGGTGCAGCACTAGTGTCGCATGTGGTGGGCGGCAGACAGGCCTGGTGAAAGAGACCTGGCACTGAGGCGACTCACAGAGTACGCCTTCACTGGATTGACGGTGCTCTGCAGAAAGGGGCGAGGCAGCCGCGGTGGGGGTTGATGGGCGGTCGACGGGAGATGAAGATGTTGCTGTGCGTTAGGGGTGTCCCAGGCACGGCAGAAGCGTGTGGTGTGGCAAGCTGGGGGGGCTTCAGGCGGAGGGGCCGCAGGGGCAGCGCGCAGCGGGGCGGCTCGAGGGCTCTCTGCGCAGGAGTGTGTCCGCGGTGTGTAGTGGTATCGTGCTAGACTATGTTCAATGAGGCTGCGGTGGTGGGAATGGGGAAGAGGAGACGGTTTAGGTGAGAGCGATGAGGGCCGCCGCAAAGTGGAGTCTCGGCACAGCTAGCGGGCCTGGAATAGCCTTGCCTCGACACTCAATTTCAACTGGAACCATCGCCATTCGGCGCAGCTACACGCGCCGCTGCTTTGTCTGCAGGCTGGGCGTCGAGACTGCCGTTGGAAGACCCGGCCTGTTGCAGACTGCTGCGCACTGCGTCCTGCAGACGCTCACGCTCACCAAGCATCGCCATTGCGCGCCGGCTGAGTGCATGACTGATCATGCTGAGAAATGCAATGCAGCGTGCAGTCCCGGCGCCCTCCCAAGACTCGCTTGCAACCCTGTCGTGCTACCTTGATGGCTTCAGTCATCTCATGCTCACCAACGCCCGTGACAGCGTCCCGGCGCCGTGAACCACGGCGCGAAGCCTAAACTTCGGCTGTGGAGCAAACGCCCAAGGGAACAGCTGCAGACGCGCTGATCGTGATCTGCACACACATCCAGCTGTCCCGGGCCATGCTTACCTACGTGCTGTCCCTGGCCATGGGCTGAACCGCATCGAACTGCGGCCGCGGGTCGTACCCAGCTGAAAAGTTTCAGGGTCGTGTTTGTACACCAGCCATGGGTTGATGTGTGCAGCCCCAACGATGGTATACCGTCTTCCTCCGTCATAGCAGTGTCGTATTCATGACCCCTAAGCTCTGTCCTTATTCCCGCTCTGACGTCTGATCACTCTGCTGGTCCCCTGAAGTCCTGCAAAACAAGCTCACGACGTCACCCCTAGGGCTGCGAGACACCCGCACCACCTATGCATGATGGCCTCACCACCAGGCTCCAAGATCCAGGACTTTGCCTCGGCGGGCTCTCCTACGTCTGCCCAGGATCGGCGCCCGTCCGCGGCGACGGCGCCCAGGCTGCATGTCGACACTCACTTTGACGAGCACACCCAAAGCAGGAGCCGCGGAAGGTCTGCGACCTCAACAACGGCAACTGCAGCCCAACCGAACATCGAGGAGGTCCTCTCGCCAGCCTACAGTCGCTCCTCCATCGACACCACCCTGCGCCGCCGTATTACGCGCTCCAACACTGTTCGTCACTACCAGTCGCCAACCCGAGCTACATGGGAGGAGCCAGGCGCCGAACCTGGTGTAGACGTGAAGGACGAGGAGGCAGCTGCGCGCTTTGCACACCTGAGCCAGCAATGCGAGATCACCGTAGTGGATTTCTCTGCCGAGCGAATACAGACATATGAATTGGACAATGATACACTGCAAGAGTTCGTTAAAAGACCCAAGGATGATTGGGTGGAGTGTCGCTGGGTCAACGTTAACGGGTTGGACTTCGACGTAATCAGCGAGCTCACGACTCACAAGCAATTGCACCGTCTCGCCATCGAGGATTTGATGACAGGTCGAGAGCAGCGCACTAAGGTCGATTGGTACTCAGATCAAGCTTTTAGTAAGTGGGACTGTTCTTTATGTGCGAGTGCCGGTTCCCGAGAGCCTCAAACTTTACCATGAACAACACCTTGTTACAGACACGGGTCACGCTGCTAACCTTCGCTAGTGCTGCTAACGCTGTCTAAGCTCGTGCGGAACCCTAGCGACGATTCAGACAGCGACTCAGATTCCGAAGACGACTTACCGAGGCGTGCACGCTCGCGGTCACGCTCGCGAGCTGCACAGCAAGCGCACAAGAAGAAGAAGAAGTCTTGGTTGAAAAAGGTTAAGCATGCTTTGGGTCTGCAGTCCGGTCCAAAACAGCCAAAGGACGTGGAACATACGCCTGAGGGCCTCGAGAAGCAGGACACCAGGCTAGACGGCACGAGCGCCTCTCGTCTGTCAACCTCCAAGGCAGACAACGGGGGTATCCGCACCCTTCAGCGCTATCGTGGTGGACCAAACGTGGAGCGCATTCTCTACCTAGAACAGAACTCTGCGCTCACAGACAAGCGCCTTACTGTCAGCGTGGAGCAAGTCGGCATCTTCCTCTGTTCAGACAACAGTGTGATATCCTTCTTCGAGCACTCAGCCAACATCATCGAGTCCTTTATTCTTAAACGTCTCAATACTCAGGACACCATCTTGCGTCGCAGTGCAGACAGCTCCATGATCGTGCAAGCCATCATTGACGCGATCATCGATTTGGCCATTCCCGTCGTAGCCGCATACGAAGACGCCATGGGCGAGCTCGAACTCGATGTTCTCGAAGACCCTGAAATCCACCACTCCCAGTCACTCTATCTCCTCACATCAGAGCTTTCCATCCTGCGTAACACAATCCAGCCTATCATCTCCCTTATCAACGCTCTGCGCGATCACAAATCAGATCCCATGCAGCAAAATTGGATCCAGCACCAGAACTCCAACCTTGCTACCCGCAAAACAATGTCCTCTATCTCTATCTCGCCCCTGGCGCACACATACCTTGGCGACGTGGAAGATCACTGCATCATGATCACCGCCTCATTGGACCAGATGCGGCGCGCAGCCGACAACCTAATCGACCTGATCTTCAACATGATGGGCGCGTTCCAAAACGAATCAATGAAAGTGCTCACGGCAGTGACCATCTTCTTTCTACCTTTAACCTTCTTGGTCGGTTACTTTGGGCAGAACTTCGAGCATTTCGACGGCGTCCAACACCACTCGGACGCGTATTTCTGGATCATTGCTGTGCCCGTCATGGTTGTTACTGTTATGGTGCTCATGAGTCAAAGTATTGTCAGGAAGATCAGGAGATGGGCAGGCAAGTTTAAGCTTAAGCGTGCGAAGATCAGATTTAGTGGCGCGAGGAACGGTGCGAGTGTGCTGGGCATGACGCATGAGCAGAAGAAGAGAGCTAAGCGGAGGCAGACCATGTATGCGAAGGGGCAAATCGGGTCGTTCTAGCCAGGTTGGCTACGATATATATGGGCGTACTTGTCCTGGATTTGAGGGTTAAGAAGTTGGAGTAGATATACCCTAGACTTAGCTTTGGTCTCCAATTTTTGGAACGCAAATAAGCACTAACTCAAGTCAATGTGCGTGCAGCAAAGTTTTGGTCCACGTTTGTGTGAAGTCTATCAAGCGTTCTACACAACACTTCATGGGGCCAATCAACCTGTCCTTGACTAGGTTGCTGCACCATAGTAATACACAAACCCAAACGCCAATCTATGCACCTCACATATCCTGCCCAGCATCCCTAGTGACATACTCATGAAACCACTTCATTTCTTGTAAAGACGGCGCATTAAGAAGGGGTTCAGTTGACCTCCTTAATCTTGCACTGCCATCCAGACTCCTTCTCCAAAAGAGGAAGGCTAAGCATGTATTAGCAACGACCAGAAATATGGTTGGGGACGATCAGGGGAAAACTTACGAAGCACCCAAACACCAACCCAACTCGTTCTTGTTAATTTGCTTGGCAATGCGCACCTCACGGTCAATTGGCATTCCATACCCAGTGTGCAGGAGCGCAAGCTGGAAGTTCAAATCAAGACACCACTCTGGGCGCCCACGCAGCTCCTCCAGCGCCTTGGGGACGGGCGTGAAAGCGTCCCAGCCGCTCTCGCCTTGGCATACCTTCTCGGCCAGGTTCTGCAGCTCACGGATGGTGAAGGACTCGGGCATGCCGAGGTCGAAGGTGCGGTCGTAGAAGTAGGAGAGCAGGTAGACTGCTTCGTTGGCGAAGGTCTGCTCGAAGGGCGGCTGATGCACACCACGGAATGCGCAGGGCGCAATCTTGCACTCGTCGTCTTTGTGGAGCGTCTTCTCGGTCCAGCCGCGGCACTGTGTGGGCGCTGCGGTTGCAGGCCCCGTCATGTTGACTGTGACGGTTTCGCCGAGGGCGTGGCCTGCGGGCATCTTGACATCGATCTCGCGGCTCATGCCTGGCGCGATGCAGGGGTTGACTATGGGCGCCTTGAGGTAGTCGGTCGAGCCGGAGTCCTTGTGCTGCTGGTACAGGGCGTCAAGGATGGTGCTGTGCAGGTTGTTACGCGCCTCCATTAGGCCATAGCCAAGGTAGGAATGCTGGTACAGGTCGAAATTGCGGCCGCCGAAGCTGAGAGCGTACTTGTGATCGCCCTCGGCAAGCTTGCTGGGGAGGCCGCCGCGGGGGGTATCGGGGAAAGTTGGGTTGAAGACGATCTGAGTCGAACCGCCGCCGAGGTCGAGCACAGCAGCGGTGGGTGTCTTGTCGGGGCCACCAATCTTGCCGAGGAGGTAGTTAATGGTGATCCAGGCGTAGACGCCCTCCATCTCGCCAGGCATAACCTCAACACCATTCTTCTCCTCAGAGACGAGCGGGAAGGGGTAGACAGTCTCAAGGCGATGACGGACAGCGCGTAGTGTGTTGTTGCTCTTCTCCTCGCCCAGTTTGCGGAGGCCTGCAGTAGCCTTAACAGCGATGGGAGAGCATCGCTGGTACTCTGGTGGGACGCTCGCCACGGCCTTGTCCATGAGAACGTCCAGGCTCTTCGCAGCACCCTCGGCGTCGTCGCCATACGAAGAGAGACCGGAACCTCCCTCCTTCTTGGGGGTCATTTCGAAGACCTCACTCTCAAGCTCGGGACTGGGGCCGCAGTTGTTGAACTTGTAGACGTGGATGCGGGAGCCAGTGCTGCCTGCGTCGATCATGAGCGCATACTGGATGAGGGGCTTGTCCTTCGAGTAGGACTTTGTGCATGTCGCTTTCGCGCCGCCTGCTGCTGTGTTGCCTCCTGTCGATACTGCCCCTGTAGGGACTCGTCAGCATGAATTGTAATAGTTGCTGCTGCCTACGCACCTCTTGACAGTCCATCGCGCGGCGCAACAAAGTACAGCACCAGCAGGACGAAGGCGATAATTCCGCCAGTCTTCAGGTACCGCAGGCGTTGCCCCTGGTTCAACATCGCGGGCCCCTTAGAGTCGCTCATGTAGCCTGCCGAGTTCGTCGCGCGGTGTTGCGAGTGGCGGTCGGGCTTCTCGTGAGGGTCGCTGTGGGGGTTGTAGCTGCGTGGAAGGGAGACAGAGACACGGCGGCGAGGGCCTGTGAAGCTCAGGTAGGACCAGATACCGGGTCGTCGTTGGCCGGGGGCTTCGACGCCGCTGGACATGCCACTAGGGGAGAGTGTAGAAAAGGGTCCTGGGATCAGGCCGCGTGCATCGAACGGGACTGCATTCCAAGATTAGTCTGGGGCGACGGTGCAATTGGGCGCACGAAACTAGAGAGACATACTGCAGTGCCTGTGTGAAAGGGAGAAAGTAGCTGCGTTGGTGCTCAGTGCGTCGCACCCCTCTGTTGTACTTGCGTCGTGTTCCCTTCGCCGTTGAGCATCCCTGAACTGCCAAGCCAACAACTTTCAGAGCTGACGTCTGCGGCCACCAGCCTGTGATTGGTGCGGTGTGTTTGGGTCGCTACTATATTGGGACATGCTCGTATTACACACGATTATCTCTACCTAAATCTGCCTTGCTTTGACGTTTCCGCAGTTCATCTCCCAGACTCTGCGTCGGCCCACTTAGGACTACGTAGCAGCACCTTGGGTCCATCAAACGGCGAAGTTCTGCTGGCCTTTGAATATGCAACATGGCAGGACATCGGGATGAGCGCCGGCGCCGGGTGCTCATACTACGCATGACGTGAACGGCGGTGCTTGTTGCTGGCGCGTCCTTCCCGTAGATGAATCGGCAGCTTGAAGCTGAAAAAATCGCGGTGTCCATTTGTCGAAACCACCGTTCGAGCTTTGGGGTGCGTTGGTGAGAGTGATCATGGGATCCAAGTGGAAATTAGATGCCATAGCTGTCGCAAGCCACAGATCATCCAAAAGACAGTCCAGCCCTTTTCATCACGCTCTCAAACTCCTCCAGCGTCACACCGCCAACGTCTTTGCCTTTACCACGCACGCCGCCATTCGCCTCAAGGATCATATCTCTCAAGACCTCATCCGGCACGTCCTCTCTCAATTCTTTTGCTATTCTCCTCAGATGTCCAAGCGTAATAGGTCCGGGACCACCATGAGTGAAGAGTTGGTATCCTGCACTGACTTCTTCTGCGTTGCTCTCGTCTCTGTAATTGTCGTCATCATCTTCCATGTCCTCGTCGGATCCTGCCTCCTTCGAGTGCATGGCAATGGCCGCATATGCGAAAAACGGTTCGAAGGTCACGAAGCCAGTGTTGAGTGGGTCGATAGTCTCCAGAATTGAGGGTAGTTCAGACCTCTCTGGCGCAAGGTTCAGAGAACTTTGAGATGTCAGTCACTATGTGCACTCAAGGGCTCACCAGAATCCGGACATACATCAAGCATCGACGCACATCGTCTTTGCGCAAGACACCTTCTTTTGAGTCCTCATGGTCTGGATGATGTACGGCAAAAAGTCCAAAGGCTTCGCGGATCTCAGCCTCCTGGTCAGCATTCAGCCCATTCTCTTTGGCGAGCTTCGAGGCGCGCTTGGTTGCCACGCGGGCTTTTGCTGGAGCAGTGCGACGCTTTGATGGCTAGCAAGACGTCAAAATCAGTAGTCGGCAGTCGGATATAATCGGAGCCTACCATAGTACTATCTGTTCGCGAGGCTTGCCCTCACATGCGACTGCGAACGATGGTGTTCGCGATCGGTCAATGACGCACGCGCGCCCGGCCACGTCTGGCTTACGCTAGTCGAAATTGGCAGTTGGCGCACTAAACTTTTGAAAATCCCAGGCGCGCGCACGACCTCCTCGCGTACGCGTCATGACAAAACCTTTATAAGGCTCGCGTGCCTCGTCTTTTCTACTTTACACCTCACCACGCCTGACCGGTGTGCTTGTGCCCTTGGAGGCTATGACTTCAAATTTCCTTTCACCAAGCCTACCACGCCTGCCTTCCGTCCATGCATGTACCTCCTGAAGTCAAAATGCGACCACAGCTTCTCACCCCTCATCCGGACTCAACGACCTTTCGCGGACCGACACAACCTCTGCCAATCAGGCACCAAACCTCATACGTCCGGACCCAGGTCATCTACCAGAGCGTAGTCTCACTCGAGGCGTAGTTCTTCGTGGGCATAGCACTGTCTACCGGTCTGGCCCCCGGTGCAGATAGGTGCTTCCCCAGAACGAGTACGACCGCGGACGAGGAGTGCAGCAGCACGGCCAAGTCAGTGACGCGGAAGTCTCAGGCCTGACCATTGAAATTTGAGCTGCAGCTCTGTTGTTTGCCATGGCAGGCCCAGCATGGCTTCGTGCCTGCACAAAGCCGGGAGACATCCCGCACCCAGCGGCCTGAAAGAAGGTACTGGTACAAGTCGGGCAAAATGCTCGCAGATCCGTTAGCATCCTGGTTGGAGCCTACGACGTTCGTTGGATCTTCCATGTGAGGCCAATGAGAGAGGCGAATGCCCCATACAAGGCTCCCTCTGAAGCACGTCGAGGCTCGCGAAGGAGCCAGTGCTTGTGATCGTAAGCCCTCAATTGAGGCTGATGTTTTGAGTGGACACTCTATGTGAGTTCCGCTCACCTGCCAACTCGAGGTCGCGCCTCGCAGTTTCTTGCAACGCCAATGAGCCTCTTGCAATTGTCTCAAGATCATCTCTTGCAGTAGTGCCGAGCCTGTGTTCGCGTATCGCGAATTCCCAACGAGGAATCGCTCACATATGGCGGAAATCCCACTACCCGCATAGCACAGCTGGACAGCAAAGAGCGTTCGTTCGAATGGTCAATCGTTGACGGGCCATGCACAGGCCGCTGTTTGCGTGGTTTGGGAGGTCATGTACGCAGTCTGACAAGCCAGTACTTTACAGAACAGGGTTTACTCAATGAACCCAGACATGTTCTATAACAATCTTGTCCATGACAATCTTGTCTCGCAACACGGGAAGGCTATTCAAGGATGGCTCAAACGTGGCAAGTATTGACTCGACTTGAGAAGCCCTACACCCGCTCGCTAGCCCATCTTGACCGCCAACTGCGCACAACTAGAGTATCCAACTCGTTGATAAGCCAGAGTGTCTACTGGGAGGCAAGGGCCGGGAAGGTTGACTAAAACCCCTGAACGCCATAGAGGATGGAGTAGAGGAAGGAGCATCGCCATCAGCTGCCTCAGAAATCTCCTCACATTCACGGAACAAGACGTACCTACGCGTCCAATACATGTTCTTATAAAGCACGACGAGTCGACTACATTGCACCCGAGGTGAATCACTGCGGCTGGCTGCTGTGCTAGAGCGCCACGATACTGACGTAAACCTACACTTCACGTCTAGGTCAAGGCCAGCGTCGCGCAGCGCCGCACGCAGTCGATCTTGGATTGGGTTTGTTGGCAAGGAGTCTGCTTCACAACTTGGCCTCGGCCTAGCAATCATCGGCGCCACTTTCCTAAGTGGCTCAAGCCGTTCGACCTTTCTCTGGTCATACAGGCACCGCACTGCTCACCAGCAAGTCGGGACCACCAAAATTTATTGCGTCACGTATTCGATACTGCCACAAGCAGGAGTATATACGTACAGCAGGCGACTGTTGTAGTGGCCCTCTTACGTAGGGGCAACTCCCCCAACACCGAGATCATGAGTCCGCCGAGGTCAGACCTCGAGCGCAAGCAAGAGCGCTGACAGTTCGCGGACTCTGGTTTGGGTAACAGAAGCCAACAGACATTGAGCTCGTTCTCGGACAGTTCTGATAGGCCGCAAGGCCCCTGGCACATATTTACGGAGAGGTACTCACGGACGTTTCTCAGTAACACCGCTGAACCATTCGTGGAGTCATTGATTCTGATATCGCTGCTGCATAACACCAGCAAGCTCGAGACACGTGTGCCCTTTACCGTGTGGCCGGAGGGTGAAACCACCGGCAGAGCAGATTTGGACTACATTGGTTTTCAACTTTCGGCGTTCGTTCCTGCTCTTCTCTCCGAATCTCTCGGCTCGTTCTTTTATGAGTCGAAGTCCGGTCGGCTACTGCACCTTGTTCATCGCCACACGTCCGCATCTGATCACAGATGAGAAGCACTCAAAATCTCAATTGTACGAAAAGCGGACAAGACCGCCGACAATATGACAACAGTCAGTTGGTAGGTCATGAAACAGGTTCAGCCTTCCTGTGTGCAGCAATCGGTAGATGTCTGTTCGGCAGCATCGACAATGGTTCGAGAAAACTCCTGCCTCTGCGGGATCATACCGTCCAAACAACTGATATCTGGGGGATTCGCTCACCTCGTGACACCGGCTGCTCGTTCTGAGGCAGCAGGCGTTGCAGATGGGTATGGGCAATTACTGTCTCGTTGAGGACTTCGGTCTGAGAGGTCTTGATTGCATCCGCTTCTACATTAGCTAGAGCTGGCCAATACGTTATTCTCACGTTGAGTCAGTGTGGACATAGAAGCGAGAGTAAACCCCGCCATCATCTACCTTCTTCAATCGGGTGGTGGTGCCTTTGTGTCTCTGATCTAGTGCCTTCAGGTGCAAGGTTGAGGACATGGAGGCGACATGCTTCCTTGTGACGTGATGTCTTGTTACTACTTGAAAAGAATCTTATATCATACGTCATTATACTCTTTTCGTCCTATTCATTGCGATGTTTGTGTATGCTACTTTTGGCCTCGATGTGTACTTGACCTTGCTATATGAACGCCTGTTTCCTTCACTCTTTCCTACATTATGGCGTTGTATCAACCTTTCCAGCTTCCGTAGCTCTGAGTGCGGCTCCTTGACTTCGACATGCATTTGATGCCTCCCATGCAAGCGCTCCCTTCACTGCACACGAGAGGTCCGGGCTCTCTATGCCATGCCATTACTTAACAAATAATTAGCGTTGCATGCTACGGTATGGGGACCATGTGCGGGCCGCAGTAATGATGTTTGAACCTAAACTAAGCTTGGCAGGGGATTTGCACGGCTTATTCACCATTGTCTATGTGTTAAAGGCTGTAGATGGATTACGATGTTTGGCCTCTGTTCAGCTCTGAATAGAGCCTCCCATTCCTTGACATCTGTGGCCGAATACCCCGCCATCTTGACCAGGAAACACATCACCATACACTGGGCTGATAGCAGAGCATTCAGTGCAAGCCAATGGTGGCTCTGAGTTTAGTCTGTCTTTGATTACTGAGGTTCCTGCAAGCCACGGAAGCGCTGACCTGAGCCGCGTGTAATGAAGAAGTTAGCTGGTTAGGACTAGGCATTCCTTGACATTGTATGCTACAGGGGGTCCATATAACATGTGATTATAGCAGCTCTACATTGCTGTTTCGAGTTTGATCCATGGCTCTCTATTGCTCGAAGAGCTGGTCAGCTTGCACCCAAGAGCCAACATGCATCGAGACTTGGCATTGTTGCAAGAACGCAGCATAGGAGACTGAGGGCGGAAAGTAAAGTGGTGTTCGCGGTATATGCAGATCGCATGTCGGTGATCGAGGCCGGCTTGTTGATCTGGACAGTTTTCACAAGAACCATGGTGGCTCAGGCAATACTGGACGTATGTCCTTCTCAATCTTCCCATCGCCTGAGCTCGCTCCGAGAGCGTTCTCATTCGAGACACATGGCGTTGCTTGCATTGCCTAATGTGGTACCTGCTTCTGGATATAACACAGCAGGGCTTGCTTGTGCGACGATAACGCACGCGGCGTACTGAACAGCCGCATCTGCCAAGGCGGCTCGTCAGATAGCACTCCGTGGGGCAATCCAGGGCGTCGAAGATAGGTTTCGGAAAATGCAATGGCTCGTGGGGCCGGGCCGGATAGTAGTTCGTGCTGTGACCAGCACAGTCGTCGCGAACTATGCCCCATTCAAGTTGATGTATGGCCTGTCAGTGTGCCTTCTGACTTAGTCGTCAATTAAGCCTTGCCTCAAGTTAGATCGCAACAGCCGCATAGGGTTCTGGTCCCGCGTACCAAAGTTTGCGCTGCTGTCGCTTTTGCTTTTTTCGAACGCCATCCCGCCTTGTCGACGAGGTGCCGTTGCCCTCTCAATCCCACCTCTTATCGAATATCCCATATGGATAATCTACGCGCTCTAATCAGAAGCCAAGGAGGTATGGCAGCTGCACACACACCGGTCTATCGAAGTTCTCCACCACGAAACGACTACCGCTAGGCATGATGTATGCAGCCTAGCATGATGTATGCAGCTGAGCTGAGAAGCAAGACATGGACCCCTGTCCCCTCGTGAGGCCGTGCTGGCGATCATGGACAGGAACAATCTTAGCCAAGCATGGCGTTCGATACCGCCTTCGCCGCAATTACTTTCGTGATAACAGCGATGATTTTCCGGGAGAGAACCATCTTGCCTGAGATTCTGGTCTAGGGGTTCACTGTCCACATTTTGCAGCGCTGCGCCCTTTACCTCCCGCACCAGACCTGCGTCGCTGGCGCTCAGTAGCTACACGCCTAGATATTTAGCTTCGTGGATGTTCAACCCTGCCTATTATGCGAGAGCCACAAGACCCTTCTTCGGGCACTCATGCAGATACCCGCAGCTCCTTTTTGCTGAGAAGAGTTTCGACCCGCGTTTTTGGTGCACGATCGACCGCGTGGGCGGCGCTCTGGCTTGTCTGAGACATGGGGGAGGCCGTGTTCGTATACTGATGTAGCACAGCACGTGCGAAATAGTGGGAGAGCGAGACAAGTATTCATAGTTGCTTTTGTATAGCCGTCTGGAACTCTTAGCCTGGCTTTCGTCCGCCATGTCGTGCGCTACTTGATCGCTGTATCACTGTTTGATAGTTTCCCTACTTTCTGAATGCATCTGTCTTTCTCGCTACTTCCAACATGGATTCTCTCCTCATTCAGTCGTGGGCGCTCTATGCACTATCCCTTTCGATCGTCTTTGCGAGACTGGTGTTCCGTCGCATTATGCTCAAAGCATTCAAAAACCTTCAAAGCGATGACTGGATCATGGTCTTCTTAATGCTGCCTGTGACTGTTTTTGTAGTTCTGACGGTGGCTATTGGCAAGGCGTCCTCACCAAAACAGAGCACATATCTGTACATCCTCGAAGAACTCCAGATCGTGATAGTATGGCTCGTAAAAGCTTGTCTCTTGGTCTTGTATTGGCGGATTTTGTAAGTCCGGGCTACACGTTACCACGCCCTAATGCTAATCTAAGTAGCTCTGTGGCTTTCAGCATCGTTCGAAGGCGTTATGTACAAGCTGTCTCGACAGTCTGCGTTCTCTCTTTCATCATCACGCAGACATCGTTGTTGTCCTTGTGCCATCCAACACATGCAGACAAAGTACAATGTCCGGCTTACTACAGCTACACGATTGTGTCCTTGACATTCAGCACTTTGACAATCGTCCTGATAATGGTCATCCCGATCCCATTCATCCCAACACCACGACGCCTTCTCCTCGGCGTCCTCATGGTGACCAGCATCTCAATTATGATCCTCGGCATCCTGGCACGATACTATATCCTGACGGCGCCAGAATCACAAACGTACCTTTTTTACTACGTCTACGAGATCACCCTCCTCATCGTTTTCGCCAACCTTCCCTTTCTGACGTCCCTTGTGGTCACCAGCACGCCAGCTCGTCTTCGCGAGTTTGGCCGCAACCTTTCCCTGTCTTGCGAGGCCGTCCATATGCCGCTCTCGACGTGGCCCCGGAGTCGACGAGTGAGTGTGCATGACGCCAAGTCTCCACCGCTGAGAATGAATCCGTTGAGTAGTATGGCCAAAGTCATAAGTGGAGGTACAGAGAAGAGGGAGTCGACGGTGTTCATTCCGGTAGTGAGGCCGGAGAGCGCCAAAAGCAGGACAGGCGCGAGACCGCGGAGTGGAGAGGGCTGGCCTCTTCCAAGTTAGAAATCATCTGCGCCAGGCCCGCAATTGAGAGGGGAAGAATGTAACAAACGATTAATGAAATTAATGATGGGTATCGTTGGGACTCAGACAAACAGCCACAGGCAGCTTACAGTTTGCACATAACGTACAGCCATTCTATCCCCTTCACACCCCAACGCCCTCAGTTCTGTGGTCTATACTCCATCCCCCCTGCCCTCTTATACACGTCCGTCGCCGCCGGTCCCGCCCAGCGATTCGTCGCCTCCTCTCTACTCCTGACCTCGCGCTCGTTAACCACACTGACACAACAGCAGCAACAACAACCCTTCACCAGATCATCTCCACAGCTCCCTTCGAGCTTATACAAATGTCTAATCCGCGTACGCTGCAGCATAGGAAATACCCAGCCCAGACCGATCCCACACGCTAGACTCATCGCAATACAGTGCCCGTTCGTGCTGCTATGGCCCAGCATGTCTGTTGGATCCGCCTTGCGCGACTTCTGCGAGAGCCGGTATGCCGTGCGTCCGGAGAGCATGCACGGGCAGAACAAGCCCGTGAAACAAGTCCCTACGTCCGGACCGCACGAGCACAGTCCGTGCTTCCACGACTTGTCGCTCGAGAGGTCCATGTTCGGATGTCGGATCTGGCCGGGCTGGTGAAGGCTGTAGTCTAGGCCATTGGGGCCATGTGCTGCGTCGGGAGAGAAGATGGCGTGCGGAGTGGTGAGGTTGTGCGAGGAGAAATTGTGAGGCGAGTAGGGTTCTAGCGGAGTAGATAGGTTGTTGTGCCGTGTGCGGCTGTTGTAGGAGGAGTTGGGGGTGTCTTTTCGGATGGGCATGGAGGAGATAGGCGAGATGGGGGTTTTGTAGGGAAGTGCGCCCGGGGAGGTTTGCTGCTCGGTGCCGGAGCGCGGGCTTTGCGGGATTGCAGGCATGGCGGGGTGTGCGAAGTTGGTGTTGAGGGGTGCTAGGCTACTCATTTGGCGGGCATGTCTGCTTTGTTGAGCGGGCGATTGCGGTGCCGGTGCAGATTGTTGGGTAGGTGTTGTTGCTTCGGTCTGTTCTCCAATCAAAGACTCAGCCAGCATGAACGGGAGAGTCTGAGCTTCCGGTGATGACGGCGACAGAGATGTGTCGTCATCACGGGCGTGAGACGAAGGTACGTGAGCCTGTTGTGATTGGCGCCTTGCTGGAGTATTCAGCATGGTGAACGTGGATTGTGGACGATCGTCGATGGGCGTGAAGACGGGAGATGATGGATTGGTAGGGTTTTCTGATAATGATGAAGCGTAGTATCCTGAGCCATTGTGCTCGATAGGAGTCGGAGCGTACGAAAAGCCTCTGTTATGTTGCGAGGCTACATTTGTGTTGACTACGGGTTGCTGCGGCTCTTGATGCACTTGCTGGTACTGTGGTGGTGCTTGAGCAGGCGGTACGATGTCTGCATCCAGCGGAGCTTGCCATGAGAAGCGTTGGTATTGACGTTGTGTTACCTGCGACTGAGGCTGTGCTTGTCGTTCCGGGTACGTGTTGTATCGAGGGTCCATGATGTACCTGACCAGAGGTAGGTCGCCCTCCGACTACGCTACACAAAGCCGAAGTAGGTCTCTTATGTTGCTGTACGCTCTGCTCGTATTGTTGGATGCGCTGGCTAGTTCGCAAAGTAATGCTATTGCCACGCTTCACAAGATGTTGCCAAAATGAGGCTGAACAGCAAAGCAGTTGGAATGTAGGCACTCAGCATCACGGCGGGCCTTCAGAGCTAATATCTGCCCCATCAAACCCGCATAAGCTATGCATGAGCACAATAAAAGGTCAGGGCACCCTTCGACGTGCTGCATTTGAGCCGCCTCCTGCTCCGGTTGGCCCGTCGCTGTAATCCGTCGGGCATCTTAGTGATTCCACGAGCAGAGATTCGAGGAGCTCCCGCCGTAGCATGACTCTGCTTTTAGTGGTGCAGTGAGGCGCAGGCGCGACCAATTGGTGATAAGAGGTTGGTTTCTGAGGTGTGACAGGTTCTGTAAAGTTGTGGACCCCGGCGCTTGCGGGAAGCACACAAGCCAATGAGCGGCCGGTATCAACCACCTCGTATTGATCGCGACTGCGTTCTGGAAGAGATCATCGAAGTCGACGAGGTGTCTGGTGAGGCTCGCTGGACAGTCCAGGAATCCTTGTGTTGATGCACACAGCCTCTGTGGCTCAAGTACGGTACTCTGCGACGTCATTTGTGTCTCGAGCTGGTCGGAAGATGGCAGATGTATGGTCCAGGCTGCGGCTCAAGGACTTTCCAACGTGTTGCATGTAAACAAGACTTGACAGTACCAAGCTCGACTAGACTGTACGAAGCCTTACTTTGACGGTTCTCCGGTCTCATCTGCATGTCTCTTCAGGGTTGCCTACGGTGTGCTTTCTGCCTACCTGCGTCGACATCTGCTTACCAGACACTTCAACCTGCTTTGTACATAGTGTCGTAGAGTCCGTGCAATGCTGCTGATGAAGAAGATCTCATATGCTTGATTGACGCCATGTAGGGTCTCTACGAACCCTAAATTAGACGTGTGTATCACTGTAGTAATACAAACTATCAAGCTCGACCAGTACTCTCCTGATCTGACCCAAAGCTCTTTGACCATGTGAAAACCAGGGATCCCGCCAGAGTTGTGAAATCCTACCAGGCATAACGCGCCACTCCAAGAACCGGACCCGTCGGTAAGTGTCTCTCAGCGACGTCTTCGGGCTCCATGATCTCGACTCCTTGATCGGCTGCGACGCCGTCTTGATTCTCTGTCCCTGTCCCTGTCCCGATCTCGATCCCTATTTTTGCTTCTGCTCCGACTTCTGCTCCGTTCCCTTTCTTTGCGTTCACGCTTAGGCTCACGGCCAGCATCCTTGCCATCGTCACCAGCGTCTCCCGGTACATACCGATCTGAGTCTTGGAATCGGCTCGATCGCTCTGTGGTATCTCTGGTATCTCTGGTGCTGCGAGAGTCTCGTTTCTCCCGGGCGCTCCCGTCTCGCGCGTCCCATCGATCGTACTCTCGTGACCTAAAACTGCGTGGACGTTCACGACTGTCGTCACGGCGGCGTTGCCGGCTGTCGTCACGCTTGCGATCGCGACTGTCACTTCGTTTCCGGTCTCGGCTATCTTCTCGTTTGCTTGCTCGACTGTCGTCATGCTTCTCGCCACCTCGAGGAAGATATCGGTCCATAATCTCGGGACTCCGTGTACGCGAGCGATGGCGTCGGCTTCGAGCGGGCGAACGTTCGCGAGTCCGGCGCGCATCTCGAGATCGCGAACGCGAAGCTCGACGTTCGCGGTCACGATCACTACGTCGCTCAGGGCTGCGTGACACTCGAGTCTTGCGGCGAGTGGTATGTGTGTCTCTGGAGCGGCTGCGTCGTCGGTCATCCCGATCATCTCGGTCTCGCCGTCTATCGTCATCACGAGGCCGTTGTGAGCGCCTGTCATCGTCGCGACGAGAACGATGGTCGTCCTCGACGATAGAACTTCGCCTATCGTAGCGACTACCGCGCGACCGTGAGCGAGTCTTACTGCGCTTCCTGGCAATAGTGCTGTGAGCTACACTGTGTGATCGAGACCGGCCTCGAGACTTGTCCGGCTTTAGAGGCGGAGGTCTGTCCCATCTCGATTTTGGTGTATCGTCCACAGATGGCGCATCTTCCATCGGTGCATCTTCGTCTTTGCTTGCAGGAGCCGGGGTTGTTGGTGTTGGTGGTTCTTTGCTCGGAGACTTGGTCATTGGAGAATGTGGTTTGCTGTCAAGCCTTGCGAGTCTTGCCGCGACTGGATCTCGTGGCACAAGCGCCCGTGGAGGCTGCGCCTTCTTTAAGGGTGGTTCGAGCGACTCGGATCTGTCAAGTGTAGGTCGTTGGCGTGACTTCTTCATCTCTTCACTCTCTTGCAGTAGTAGCTGGAGCGCCAGATCATCGTCCACTTTGATATCCTCAGGCCTAACTGACCGGGTGTGCTCGCGTGATCTTGTGCGGCTCCTGCTGCGTCGTCTGTCTCGGTCGCGGTCTCGTTCGCGGCCTCTGTCTTTGTCTCGCCCTCGATCCCGGTCTCGACTGCGACTACGACTGCGACTCCAGCTGCGTCCACGCCCGCCTCGACTGCGTGCTGAACGACTCTGTGCCAACTCAGCCTCAATGCGCTTCTCGCGCTCACGGTCTTCCTCTCGGATCTTCCTGAGACGCTCCTCGCGGGTGGCCTCGTGCTCTTCCCTCTCCTTCTTGAGGCGTGCGCGCTCTTCTTCCTCCTCCTTCTCGATGCGCTCCCTCTTCTTTCGCCGGCGCTCCTCATCTTCCTTCTGCTGTGCTTCACGTGCTCTGCGTCTCTCCTCCTTCTCCTCCTGCCGCTTTCTTTCGCGAGCCTCCTCCTCCTCTTTCTGACGGCGCTTCCGCTCCTCTTTCTTTGCCTTTTCGGCCCGTTCTCGCTCGCGCTCCCTTTCGCGCTCCTGTTCTAGCTTGGCCTCCCTCTCCTTCCGGCGAGCGTCAGCCTCCTGCTGCCATTGTTCTTCGGTCTTGTTCCCGCGCTTTTCCTCTTCGGCTGCGACTTCAGCGCCCACTTCCTGTATACGGTGTTCACGCATCTTTGGCAGGCCTTGCTCCTGGATCAACTTGTCGAGCAGCGCGCTCACAGTCTGTGTGATCTTGCCGTAGATATCACTGCGCTCGCCAGCGCCCTCAATCAGTGTTGCGGCAACTCGGGGGTCCTTGGACAACAGAGAAGGGTTACGGTCGGTCTCGCGGTCGACAAGCTCCTCGAGGGCGGTGAGAAGGTCGGCTTTGGCGGGCTGTCATGGTGGATTAGTATCTGAGCGACCAAGTTCTAGGGGTAGTATCATGTCACGTACACTGGCCTCAAACTGCGCCAGCAAGTCCTTGCGAATGCTGTCATAGTGGCCCTTCTTGCGGAAAGTGTGCGCCAGGTTGTCAATGGCCGTTCGCTGCGCCTGCGACAGAGGCAGTTCAGAGGGCCGCAGCTTCTTGCGAGGTGCGGGAGGGCCGTCGCCCTCCAGCGGGCGCTTGCGACCGACTTCTGCCATGGCGAATGAGGTGCGCGCAGGGAGCCGGGGTGCGTGGATCAACGTGTGCTCGTGCTAGGAGATGGCCGCAGAGCGGTGACTGGTTGAAATGAAGGCGACGGGTCATTTGCAAGCGAGTGTTTGGGGGCGCATGACGCTGAGGGTAAACTGAAATTGGGCCCCCGGGTGAAGACGCGAACGTTGGCCCTGGCGCAATGATGTCGACGCTCCTTGCGGCGCGTGAAGGGTTACATAAGCCTTGGCGCGGGAGCTCTGCGTGCGCAGGGCCAGAGCAACCGCAGCCGGGACGAGAGGAGGATCGCGACCTCACAACACCGCCGCCACAGTCCACACACCTGCAATTGCAGCCCCCCTCCCCCCGACTCGAACACGCACGCACGCACATACGGCCTCGCACAGCCACAATGGTTCACAAGGTCCTGTTCTGGAGCGGCCTCGGTAGGCAGCCAACCACCACCACCTACTCTGCGAAGCGCCTGCTAACCACAGCCGCCCCCTACAGGCATTGCCGCACGCCTCTGGCAGCTCGGCATTGAGATGCGACCGCTCTTCAACCGCGAGTCGCTCTGGGTCTACCCCGTCTATGCTGGCATTGGCGGCAGCTTCGGCTACTGGCTGATGGGCGTTGAGCATCGCCAATTCAAGTACCTGGCCGACCGCCGTGACACATTGCTCGAGAAGCGTGCAAGGAGGAAGGAGCGCGAGGAGGCTGCTGCCGAGCAGTCGTAGACTGAGCGAAGGACGATCAACGTAGAAGTTACGTGAGAGGGGTAATCAGAGACAGGAGGCCCGTCATTGGCCGTCCCATGTTGCATGCGAAAGACACCCATGCGCGCAACTGCTTTCGAATTTGCTGCATTGTTTATTGGACTCAATGGCACGCTGTGGAGGTATACATGCACGACAGAGGAGGAACGTCATTTTGGTACTCTTATCAGGCGCTCGAGCCGAGGACTCGCTCTGTACAAAATCCTCAGACCCAAGAATGCAAAAAAACATTTCTTTGAATCGTACTGCCTCGTCACACATCGTGCAGCACCCATTCACCAAAATGCGAGATATTGCCTAATTCAGTAGGGTGGCTGCTGCCCTAAGGGAGTGCTTAGTGAGCATAGCCCTTCTGCTGCCCACATGCGACCATCACATGTAACTTCGCAACGGCCACATAGTAACTAATATTCTAATACATAATCTTCAACCGCAGCTGAGGTCCCACCGTTGAACAATACCCTTCTTCGTTATTATGGCATCTGCTCCGGAGTTTTACCTCACCCTGAACAGCGCTAGCGGCACCTCAACCCCGACTACCAACGGCACCGTCAGAAGTAAAGGCATTGTTGTCTTCTCCGGCGGAAGCGCTGCAAACAATCTTGTCGATGTTTTCAAGACGGTGCGAGAGGACAAGAAGTGTCCATTGAGCTACGTTATCCCTATCAGTGATAACGGCGGAAGCTCCTCTGAGCTTATACGTGTCTTTGGTGGCCCAGGTAATTGTCGAACACTAGTCCAACAAGTATTTTACTGATGGATGACAGGTATTGGTGACGTACGGAGTATGTGTGTCCTCTGTAAAATCATGGAATAATTATATTCACCCAACCCAGGCCGTCTCGTGCGTCTCATTCCAGACGACCCAGACAACGACGAGAGCGAGAAAGCAGCCATCAAAGCTTTCTTCAATCACCGTCTTCCAAAAGAGCAAGCCTCAGCTAAACAAGAATGGCTGCAGATTGTCGAGGCACAGCATTCACTCTGGACAAACATATCCACGGCGAAGAAAGAGCTGATACGGTCCATCCTTAATCATGTGGCTTTCGAGGTCATCAAGCGCCTTAGGCCGTCATCCACGTTCGACTTTTCGGGTGCAAGCATCGGTAACTTATTCCTGACAGGGTGAGTGCTAGGGGATATTGATATTGTCACGACATTGCACATGCAAAGCTCAAGACGGTTGAATATCTCACAAAGTTCCAGCCAGCCATCAACCAGTCTCTGACTGACCTCTGCAGTGCACGACTGTTCACAGGCTCTTTTGAGTCCGCGATCTACCTCCTCTCTAGCATTTGCTCAGTACCAAGCCACACCTCCGTTCTCCCCGCCATCAACACAAACTTCACGCACCACATCTCCGTCGGCCTGGCAGACGGCTCTACCATCACAGGACAAAACTCCATCTCTCACCCCTCCATATCATCAGCCCTAGATTCCCTTTCTTCCCCATCCACATACGATGAAGTCGAAGAGCATGACCGCATCGAAGACGCAAATCTCCCTGGCTCGCTCCCCACGCTGCGAAAACAGTACATTATCTTTTCCAAAGCCGACGAAGAAGAGCTCCCCGCCCGCATTGAGCGACTGTGGTACATTAACCCGTACGGTCAGGAGATTCGACTCGCCGCCAACCCTGCGGTGCTGAGTGCGCTCGCCGATGCCCAAGCGGTAATCTACAGCATCGGGTCGCTATACACCTCTATCGTGCCATCGCTGGTACTGAAAGGGATTGGTGACGCACTGCGCAACCCGCAGATCCGGCACAAAATTCTTATTCTAAACTCGACGTTGGACCGCGAAACAGGACCTTCCTTAGCTCCGTATTCCGCCGTCGACTTCGTAGCCGCTATCGCTAAGGCAGGGGCAAACTCTCAAGGTCGTTTCGATACACCGCCTAAAGAGGAGTGGAAAGAGTATGTCACACATATCATCCACTTAACTGGTCCAGGGACGCCGGCTGTGGATAAAGACGTGCTGAGGGCGTTGGGAATCGAGGCCATCAGGGTATACGGTCGCAGGAACGAAGGCGAGGGATTCGTAAGGTATGATGAGCGGGGACTGATCCAAGCCCTGGAAGTCACGATGGGGAAGCGTGATCCAAGGGTCGTAAGTCGAAGAAATACGCTCGAGGGGCCTGCGAGGTAAGGTTCGATCAGGTCGTTGCGGTAATGGTCTGTGATGGCTTTGAATGCTGGTGTTTGAGGATCGCTGGTATAGCTGCGTTGACGGCGTCTATGGACAAATCAGACGATAGTATGGTGTTAATTATGTGTATATTCGCGAAGCTATCTTCATAGATGTCGTGAAACGCCACACGAAGAGGGGCAATGTGCAAAAACCCCGTTACATGAATAACTTCGACAAGAGCATCTCTATCAATTTCGCTGCAAGTCGCGTTGAGAGTGAGCGCGTCGACCATAGGAACAAGAGATAGCGACGTAGTGAACGTCCTGTCAGCTCATGGACGCGAGTACTTGATCTGAAATTGGAACGCCTGTGATTTTGATACCGATCCAGGAACCTTTTTGATGAAAGTACGAACCCACCGTCGAACGTTCCCAGTCGTCTGGAGATATGTGCAGCATATCTCGAAAATGAGTGGCAACAGACATGTCGTTTCCATTAGGTAGCCCGCCGGATTTGCGTTTGTTCTCGGAGAGCTTCAAGTACCGTTCCCAGAGCTGTACGAAAAGCTCATAAGGCTGCTGTGAGTAGTCTACAACAATGGGGAAATCTTTAAGTTCTTGCTCGTCAATAAGACCCAATAGTCCATACACTCGATCGCGTACGTCAACGCACAATGACGTGTCGAATGTTGTGAAGATATCCGTGCTGCACAGTGTCTCCGGTGTGCTCGCCCCCGCTCGACGAGCATGGTATAGCCAACGATAATACAACATCCCGCTTGCCTTTGTCCTGTAAAGGATTGAAGATACTTTTGGATAATCTACTGGATCATCCGACATCCTCTGCAATGGCACCAGCATCTCGGCAAAAGTCTTGCAGCCTATCTGAGAGTCCCCAGACCAAAGCTCAACAACACGAGCAATGGCGAATTCCTGCACTACCCAGAGACGCTCCCAGTAACTGTTATTCAGGACCTGAGCAATGCGTTTAATAAAAGTGCTGTGCTCTTCTTTCGGCAACGTCAAGTCCCACTGTGTCGACATCCTACTCATTTCTACCACTGTGCGGAAGTTTTGGTCGACATCTTGACCAAGCCATGCAATAACGTAGCTCGCGCCGGTGTAGATATGTCGCATCAAGGCTACCTGGTGATTGCGTTCCTTGATAGACGTTTGATCGATACAAAGGGCATCTATCCATAGATAATTCTTAAAGCCACTCAAGCGGCATTGCCACAAGAAATCCCATAGGTTTTTGCGGACAACAAACTCGTGGTCATCCACGTGGATCTTCATGGTAGGATTCTCCGGGCCCCACACATAGGAGAGCGCTGTGTAGCTTGGCGCTTCCTTGAACGGAACGACGAAGAGCCTGCAGCTTATGTGCGAGGTGAGAGAAGGCATCGAGTTGTGGAGAAGTTCAATCAGGCGAATATTTGTACTTTCGCCAAGAGCCAGGGGATGCGCATCGTAAACAGACATGAGTACTGGGTGCTAGAAGCTGCTGTGACAGAATACCGAACAATGTGGGGAGTATCTCGTGAGTCTGCTGTGTGTGGTAGTCTCACGAAGGTGATGTGTGGAAGGATTGTGCAGGGATGAGATGTGAGAGTGAGCGAGGCTGAGCACTAGCTGCCAGACCAATCCACAAATGAGGCATCACTGCAGCTGCGCCCTGCAATAGGCTTGCTTCCCCACGTAATATCGATTGGATAGGAACGCTGGGCAGCCGTACGAGATTGTAGGAAAATGTTGAAGCATAAAGCGTGTGTATTCGTGTCATTACTTTGGTTCCCTTACAAGAATTCCCGAGTCTTGCCCAACTCCATTCTCCTCGAGATAAGAAATGCTAGAGGGACATTTGTATTTGACATGGCACGTGCGATCAATGCGCGATCGTCATTGTATTTGGACAACCGAGGCTGCAAGCTAGGAAAACTGTATCTAGTCCTCATTTCCTTCAGTATGTTGTTAGCACGAGCCTGTAAGGAAACACGAGAAACAAAGTAAATCCAAGAACTGGGGTTAGGCATTCGTACTTAGTCGGTGGACAACGGGGACCGAGCTCGGCGGCAGACCGCCGTACTCAGTAATGACCATATCGATGTATTTCGCGGGCGTGACGTCGTAAAGGACCTGCAAGTGATGCAGGTTCTTCGACTCTTCAATCCACTTCAGCACATCTGAACTGTCCGGCTTCGATTCCTCTGCAGCGGCGGCTTT
This sequence comes from Stagonosporopsis vannaccii, assembly GCA_028584115.1. NCBI lineage: Eukaryota > Fungi > Ascomycota > Dothideomycetes > Pleosporales > Didymellaceae > Stagonosporopsis > Stagonosporopsis vannaccii. Next base: position 179,844 of record VWXS01000029.1, on the reverse strand, counting down.
GTCGTCATTTTTGCTTGCGTTTCTGCTGCTTGGCAACATCGACTTGAGTGGTAGGAGATCTCGTCGCTCGGCTTCCGAGAGCAACTCTTCAGCAGGGGCGACCTCGTTGCCAACAATAGAGTCCAGGGCGACCTTCTCGGTGAATTTCACGGATTGACAAAGGACGATAACAGGAAGCGACTGCGCGCTTGCAAGCATCGATATGCTGGCTGTGCCAACACGTGAGTACAGGCGCCCGTTAGACATCATGGCGTGTGCACCGAGGAAAACCTTGGTCGCGTCTTTGATGGCATGCGAGGCGCCTGTGATGAGGTAGTAGCGAACCTTCACGCCGGCATTGGCCAGCTTGCGAGCTAATTGCTTGCCCTCGAAGAGCGGTTTTGAGTCGACGACGATGACAGAAAAGGGTGTGCCAGCCTTGTGAGCTTGAAGGATAGCTTGCTCAACGATAGAGCTGGAAGCATACGTAAGAACAACATCGCCAGGTTCGATTTTTGTTGAAGCAAGATCGCGAATGAGTTTGTCGGCTGCTGTAACACGCTCGCGGATGAAGATATCAATTTCTTCAAGCAGGTCGCGCTTCGCCTCCGCTTCAGGGGTTGAGGGATCGATCTTGATGATGACATCCTTCAGCCATCGAATCGCATTTCCCATGCTGATACTAAGGGGCCTGCAGCTTCTCAAGTACTCGATCTGTGGACTCAAGTGATGGTTCGTAAGATGTCGTGCCAAACTGGTTCCTGGTGGCGTCTGGTAGGATTCGATCACAGCTTTGAAAGACAACAGCATTGCTACCATGCGGGCGGTACTACCGCAAATCGCATAACTGCTATACTGCAACCCTAGTGACAAGACTGCTGGGTGTACGTCCTTGCCGGCTCCGTTCATCGATTGCTGCTTCGGTTGACTGTACAAATGACCAAAAAACAACCCGATTCCAGCTTGCCTGGCCTCCTTTTTGCTCTTCTTCTCAACCTCTTTTTGGACTGGTACGTTTGATTGAGAAGGTCGTCTTCTGATAGGAATGGGCCTGGCTTGCTCGTTCTTTGCGCCCTGTTTGGGCTGATTTGCTTGCTTCTGGCTATCTTTCGGTGCCCCTTGCTCTTTTGAGGGTCCCCCTGGACCTTTTTGCTGTGCTCTCCGAGCTTGCTTCTCAGCTTGCTTCTGCTTCTTCAGCTCTGCCGGAGAAAGCTTCTTAGGCGCGGCGTCCTCTCCAGGCTTTGCGGTCTTGGCATCCCCATTTGTAGTGGCAGTCGCCGTGTCCTGAGATTGCGAAGCGGGTGCAGCGGGTGCAGGCGCTGCCTCTGCTGCCTGGTCAGACATGCTTGGATTGACCCGAATTTCGGCTCTCCTCTCCTAATGTGGCGCGTCGACAACACACGTTTTGCGCTGATGTAGTGGAAGAATTCCAGATAAATTGCAGCTCGAGTGTTTGACTGAGAATTAGACCGGTCGGTAGCTACGCGTGGCCAGATTGAGTTTGGTCTTGTTATTTTAAGTCCGTCGTCAACACTGTGCTCCCGTTGTGGATTTTTGAGAAAGTCGTGATATCCATTGACTCAAAGGCCGCATTAGACCGCAACGGTGCTGGTGCGCGCTTGGCAAGTGCGTCCCACATCTCTCACATTGGTGCCCCGCCACCTGCCCGCGTGGACGACCAACGTCATTTGGTAGCTGCAACAAACAGGGTCCAAACACAAGGCTGCAGCGTTCCAACGTATCTTCTGTGTAGATCTGAATGAAGATTTGAGCTCGCTACCTGACTCTTTCACGACAATCTGATTCTGCTGACCCTTTATCATGACTGACAAGACTGCCTCGATCACAGACCTTCCGCTCGACATACTCGTTCTCATATTCCCGTACCTAGACGCGAACAGCTTTCTGTCACTCTGCAGCACATGCAAAGCCTTCCAACAGCCCTCGATCCGACTCGATCCAGCTTACTGGAGCTTTGCAACGCGCAGTACCTTCCGCGTACCGAACCAGCCAGTCGTCCAACATGATGGGCTCCGCTGGCAGAAGCTTTACCGGCGCATGCTGACTCAAAGCCATGTCTATACATGGGGTAGCAACGACCAAAGTCGACTGGGTCACAGCTATGCGAATCTAGCACCTCAGGGCCCCATGCTCTGGCCTAGACGGCTCAGGCGAGGAGGGCGAGCAAGCTGTGCGTTTCCTATCGAAATGGAAGACACTCAACAGCTTGGCATCATTGCAGATATGCAGAGTGGGTGAGAAATGTCTTCCATCACTACAACGTGTGTAACGAGCTTATAATCCACAGTGGCTGGTCGACGACGCTTCTCACTGCGGACGGCGCATTACATACCGCTGGCGTTCTCAACGGCCTAGTAACACGAGTTTCGTATGATCGAATGGCACCGCTCACATTTCCTACTGCATTCATGTACTCGGCCAACGATCCCAAAGCCTACGAGCCTTCCGTCGCCATTCGTCAGTTCTCAGCAGGAAGATCTCATGTACTGGGGCTGTCAGACAACGGAAAGATATGGTCATGGTACAATGCAAAAAAAGCGGCGTTGCAGGTCAAATTTGCTCATGTGGACTTACGGGAACAGCCTGCAGAGGGCGCATCGGCCAACAAGGCACCAGCCTTTGGACATGTCAGGCAGGTCGAGGCTGGATGGAGCCGTAGCTCTGCTTATGTCCAGGGTGTAGGCATTGTGGTTTGGGACACGATTGATGGGGACTCGCCGGACTCGCAGGATCGCGAAATGGATACCATGCTCGTACTGGAGAACGCCGAGGTACCCAAAACGAACTATCGCCGACCTAAGGGACAGGAGCGAGAGACCGAAGATCAACGCGCCCTTGGTGAAGAGGTCGGAGTAGTCACCAACTACATTATTCTGGAGCACTTCGTTGTGTTTGCTACTGACATTGGTAAGGTCTTCTGTGGGCTCTTCGGTGACAAGAACAGGGTTGATGACGTGCTGGAGCTACGCGATCTGCGAAGTGAGAATGGCACTGCCGTAGATGTGCAGGGATCTTTCCGACGTTTCGCAGTCTTCAAGCATGGCGAGGTCATCACTGCTGAACAAGACTACCTGCATCAATGTTGGAACGCACGAGGAACAAACTCTTCTTTCCGAGGGCTTCATAGAATCCCAGCCTTGCAACACAACGATGTCATCTCTGTAGCATTTGGCGACTATCATTATCACGCACTTCACTCGGATGGGAAAATTACTTCTTACGGGACCGAGCACGCTTGTGGTGCACTCGGTCTGGGCGAAAGTGGCCCACAAGGCAAAGCTCGGGGCATCGCCTATGATCCATTCACTCAGGAGGGACGATTGCTACCTCATGCATACACATACGGCCGTCAGGTGTGGTTTGACTCGAGAAAGAGAGACTGGATCCAGCACATTATACAGAATGTGCCGAACGACGACGAGGGTGCCAGAGCACGAGCGGACCTTTTCGAAAGCCAGGTGAACGTTCAGGGTGAAGTCAGCGAGTGGATCGAGCAGGAAGGCCGGGAATGGGACAAAGATACCGGAGAGGATGGCCTTGGTGCATACTTTGCTCTCAGAGTCAGTGCGGCAGGCTGGCACTCAGGTGCCTTAGTCTTGGTCAACGACGAGCTGGTGAAGAAAAACCCTTCGTATTCTTATGAAGGCAAGACCTTCCCACGACTCCGACTCAGCGATGGTACTGAGATGCCTGGGTCCGGTGATTTAGATGTCTGGAGACATGGTCAACCCAAGTGGCAGCTCGATGCTGTACCCTAATTATACCCTAAAGACACTCATACAAACTAGCGAGAACATATCATAATCAATAGAGTCAGAAAGTATCACTCTAGGCTCTCATAACATGGAGAGAAAGCGGGCTATAAGCACCGTCTAGTCGAAAGTACTCAGGTAATTTCAAGCTGTCTTTCTTTAGCAGTAGAAGACAGTATAGTCTCATAGTCAACTGTTCCTCTGCAAAGCTTGCATCAACACGCTTTGATGGCCTCCAGCAAAGCCCATACTCCTATTGCTCAGCACTAAGAACGACTTTACCCCTACACTTTGGCCCTCTTCACAAACCTCACACCCGCCCTCTCAGGCTTTTTCAAATGCGCACTAACATTGAAATACTTCTCCTCGCTCAACAACTCCGCCACTCTCTCCCTCGCTTCTTCCTCGCTCTCTCCCTCTCCCCTCAAAATCTCAATTCTCCACTCCCGCAACAATTCGCTCATAATCCCCACAAACTCTACCTGGCTGAACTTCCGCGCCGGACACGTCCGTGGCCCAATCATCCACGCTGCGAATACTGGGTTGGAATCGGAGGGCACGTGGAAGCGCTCTACGCCCTGCGAGTCAATGGCAATGAAGCGTTGGGGGCCGAAGATGTGGGCTGAAGGGCCCCAGCGCGGGGAGAGGTGTGCGCTGTATTGGTTGAGGCCCATTAGGGTGCCTGGAGGTACGGTAATGTTGCGGGGCCCGGAGGGGGTGGTGAGAGTGAGGTCTACGGGAACGAGAGCAGTTTTTACCAGGAGGGGGGCTGGGGAAGCAAGGCGCAGGGTTTCATACATGAGGGCGCGGGTGCGGACGAGGTGCGGGTAGGTGGCGGTATAGTCGGTGTCTGTGTCGGTGTCTGTGTCTGAATCGGCAGAGCTGGAGGTGCGGGTATGGTTGTGTTTGGTACACGAGTCGATCTCATCAGCGACCCAGGACTGAATCTCCGGGTGGAGTGCCAGGAAGGGCAGCGCGAAAGTCAGTGTTGAGGCGAGGGTCTCAAAGCCGCCTAGATTGAAAACGAAGATATTCCCGTACAGCTCGTGGTTGGTGAGGTAGCTACGCGGTTTTCCAATGCTATCGCCCCGCTTCTCAATTTCGTTGGCGGTGACCATGGCCGAGAGGAGGCTGGTTGAACTGGACCCTGGAGCTGCCGGCTTGGACGTGGAGGAAGAGGACGATTGCATGTGCGTGAGGACTAGCTCTTCCATGTACAGCCTCACCTCTGCAACTGAGGCTTTTAGGTTTCGAAGTACGCGAGGTAGGAGGAAGTCGGGTGCGTGGAGTGAGTTGAACACGACGATGAGCAGGATATGTTTGAGTATAAATCCCAAGCTATCCGTGAGACTCATCTTGTGCCCTTTCGGCACAGCAGTTGGTTCATTTTCCTGGCCAAACGCAACGACAGCGAGGATCTGCATGGCAAGGACATCGAACGAGCTTCTGATCCTTCCCAAGGACCTCTCGTGCTCCTTCTCCAGCGTCGTCTTCAGTGCGATGGTCTGGCGCTTCGCCTCCCGCCACACGCCAGCCATGGTGCGCTCACTGAATGCCTGCACCGTGACTTTCCTGTGGCGCTTCCAGTCCTCGCCGTGCGTGCTAGTCACGTTCTGCCCGAAGAAGGCAAACAGCTGGCTCTGGCTTTGAGGCATCCGCCAGACGTCTTGTGTATCCTTCCAGACCTTGTTGATTACGTTGGGCTCGCACGTCACGATTACGTTGTCCACGGGCGAGCAGAGGACAAAGTTCTCGCCGTACAGGTTCAATGAGCGAGACCCGTCTTCGGTGGGCCACCCCATTGTTGTGTAGAGGTACCAGTCCCCGATGCCGAAAGGGAGGTACTCGACCCAGGCAAAAAGAGGCCGGAAGACCATCCATAGTGGTTCATTGAAGGAGACTGGGAGGAGAACTACGGGTAGGCCATAGCTGCGAGCTTGGATGTAGTTACCAACCCATCTGGCAATGCGTAGGCCTACAACGAAACAAGAAGACAGCGTGATTAAAAACGAAAACATGGCAAGGGATAGTAGAGAAACAAAGAAGGGCGCAGCAGTTTATAATGCCCTAAAATTCTAGGTGCGGGTCTGTGTTTATGTTTGCGCCCGTGCCTGTGCTCATTGCTTACATGCGCTCCACTGGCGCATGAGCCTAGCTTTCACTAAGGGCGGCCCTTCGTCTTGACGTCTCACCTAAGCTCCGAAAGGGGTGAGTAAATGCGCGTTTGCATGTATAAAATGATGTTGATTCAGGACTATACAAATTGGGACGAGTGGGGCGTTCGTCGCCAGGACACTAAGATGACAGAGGCGGTTCGAAAGACACAAGTCGAGTTGTTCTCTATGCATCCTTGTCGATGGTAGGCTTTCCACGCTCCTCCTTGTTCTCAGCACCAGGTCGGTCGGTGGAAACTGTGCCCTTGAGCTTAGCAGTCTCAGCAACGCCCTCGCCCTTCTTGGACTTCTCCGGGTGCTTGGAGATCTGCGAGCTGTGGTGGGTCTCATCGTTCGACATGCCTTGCTGCTTGCCAGACATCTCGTTGAAGCTCTTGGGCTCCTTGCGCGGGTTGGGCTGTGAATATTAGCATAGTTCTACGCATGTGTTCGGTAGTGCTCACCTTGTCAGACTTGTCGGGGGATGGAACAGCCTCATCATCCTGCTTCTCCTGGCTAGACTGTGCCTTAGCATCCTTGTGCTCTCTCTTCTTGTCCTCAGCAGCCTTTTCGCGGGACTCAGAGTGCACGCCGTCCTCCTTGCTGTCGGTCTTCTCAGGCTCGTCCTTGCTCAAATCTTTGGTGTTTGCGTCGGAGGTCTCCTCCTTGGGGGCGTCGACGTTGGTCTGGTCGCTGGTCTCCTCCTTGGCTGTCTGCTTGGAGCCAATCTTCTCCTCCTCCAAGGCAGGTGTCTCCTCGTCGTCCTCCTTCTGCTTCTCGACGTTCTCAGCGTGCTCAGCGTGATCGCTGTGCTCGCCGTGGCTTAGGTCCTGGGTCATGACAATGTAGAGACCACCAGCAGTCGAGGCAACAGCTGCGGCCATCCTGCATGATGGTTAGCGTGTGCCGCGGGGGCGGATGGCTGAGCCACGAGACTTGCTTGTCTCTTGGCTGGTTACGGCAGATTGACTCACCATGGGACGTCGCTGCTCTTGGCCTCGCTGTGGCCGTGGCCGCTGGCATATGTCCTGCGCTGGATGCTCTGGCGAAGAGGCTGGGCAGCACGGACAGCCGGGCGGGCGGCGCGAACGACAGAGGAAGCACGGAGGGCAGTGGACCTGAGGAAAGACATGATGAAGCTGCGGGGATGTCAATTGACTGCAACGAAGAGCAATTGATGACGGTGACGAAAGTCGATAGGTGAGGTTGTGGGATCAGGTCACTTCGGCACGTCATAACAACGAGAAAAGCACGGGCATACGCTTAGCCGGATCCGCTTTGGCTGGGTGAGCTTCCTAACATCCTCGGGATGTCTTTGAGCTTTCAATTGCTGTTGGCAATGCTTTGTAGTGTCTGTCCTTTCTACTTGCTGCCGTTGGGCTTGTGGAGATTGATGCACTGTGGTGGAAGGAGCTCTGCGACGAAGCTTTGTCCTCAGCTAGCTACGTCACAGCGCCGGTACTCACGCTCGAGAGCACGCTGGAGACATGGCATTCGTCCAGGCGAAGTCATGCCAGCAGGGCGGTGTCGATAGGGTGCCTTCAGTCAGGTCTGGAGGTACTCAAGCTGGCTGGGAGCTTCGATGGCTCGCTCTCGAAGGGTGTGTGCTCGTTCCCATGTCTGACGAAGTGAGGCCGTGCGCTGCATTGATGCTCTGGGGCAAACGGGGCACAAGCAACAGGCAGAACAGGCGGCGACCGGTCGATTCGCTCCCACGATAACCTTCACTTGCCAGTCCCCAGTGCCTATTCTGAAGCAACGCGTCCTTGCACGCGTCGGCCATAACCACCGCCCGCCACCTTCAATTCCCACCCCGCCATATAGCTCAGGTACCCCTCCATCACCGTCGCATCCTCCCCACCGGCGCGCAACCGCTCATACCTTGCAGACTGCGAGCATTTCCGACGACACATACAGCCGCCATGGCGCCCTCGTCGGTACAGCCAAACCCGACCGCCCACAATGTCGCCCAGCTGCTTCCGAAGCTCACCGATGCGGACCCCGACTTTCGTTTCATGGCCTTGAGCGACCTGCACGACACGCTTGTCATTGCTCACTCGGGCTTCCTACAACATGATGAAGTGACGTGTGCAAAGACTGTCGACGGTCTGCTCGGCACGCTGGTCGACACAAATGGCGAAGTACAGAACCAGGCAGTCAAATGCCTAGGGCCGTTCGTGAACAAGATTCCGGACAAGATTCTGTGTCCCATGATCGAGAAACTCTCCAATCTGCAGACCGACAGCGCCGTCGACCAGAGCATTCCCTCGCTCGCCCTCCGCGAAGTCGTTGTCTCACTCCCACGGCCAGTCGCCGGCGTCGCGCGAACGAAGCCGGTCCTCGACGCCTACAGCGCCATCAGCAGGGTGCTCATCCCACGCCTGGTCGGATACCACGTCATTCAGCCAGCGCAGCAGGGTTTGCCCAAGGTGCCGCAGGGCATGTTGCAGGTCGACTTGGAGAAGGGCACGGACAGCAACGCCATCGACGTTTTGATCGAGATCGCCCGTTGTTTTGGACCACTGTTGCAGGATGTTGAGATTCAGGCACTGCAGAAGATTACATTCGAGATTCTCGAGAACGATAGGGCAAGCTCTATGATGAAGAAGAAGTCGGTCACAGCAATCTCCACGCTGGCAGGCTACTTTGCGGACCAGTTGCTGAGCAGCTTCCTGTCTCGCGTCATTGAGCATCTACGCGACGCACACTTGCTTCGCAGCAAGCGCAAGCTCTACATCACGATTCTTGGCTCCATGGCTAGGTAGGCTCTCCGCTATTCCACATGAGCTCGAGACGCTGACATTAATAGGTCGATTCCCCGCAAATTCGGGCCGTACCTTAAGACACTGGCACCCTTCGTCCTAAGTGCAATGAGCGAGCAAGAACAGGAAGATGATATGGACTTGTCCGATGACGAGGCCGAGCGCGATCCTGAGATTGATGAGGTGCTAGAAGCTGCTCTGATAGCACTGGAGAGCTTCCTCGCCTCATGCCCACAGGACATGCGCATGTACACCAACGAGACGATCGATGCAGCTACACGCCACCTAAAGTACGATCCCAATCTCGCACAAGTTGATGACGACGAAGAGGATGCTATGGTGAGTGACGAGGAGGATGTCCTTGAGGGCGATGACTTTGAAGAAGAAGCTGGATACGATGATGACGAGGACGCCAGCTGGAAAGTGCGTAGGTGCGCAGTCAAGGTCCTCTTCACTTTGATCTCCACTCGAAGCAATGGCGATCTCATGGACGATGGCACACTCTATAACAAAGTCGCCCCAGCTTTGATTGCACGCTTCAAGGAGCGGGAGGACAACGTGCGTCTGGAAGTTCTCGCAACGCTATCGAATCTGGTGAAGAAGTCAGGTGATGGGCCCAGTCCAGTCAAGTTCGCGGATGAGCACCCTCAAGGCGGGACGATGTTGCCACCACCAAGTCGCAAGCGCCGCAGGGGTGGAAGTGATGCCAGCATGCTCGACCTGCATGCCAACCCGTCAGTCTCGATGGGATATGCTTCCCCTGCGCGAACAGGGACACCACCGGTCGGTCCTCGCGCTAGCCTTGCTAAGCTCAGCCCTGAAATTGTCAAGGGCGTTGCGTCACTTCTCAAGCAGTCGTCTTGCCCACCATCAACGAAGCAAGCTTCAATTGTTCTAATCAAAGACATTGTCATCACTCAACAGGGTGGCCTTGAGGGCTACTTGACGCAGCTTCTTGAGCCAGTGGTGGAAGCATCAAAGACAAGCAGTGGCCTCACAAGCAGTGCGTCGGCGACAGCCAATAGCCTTCGCATTCAGGCTTTGCAACTCATCGGCGCAATTGCCGACACACACCACGCAAAGGACATCCAGCCATACCTCTCGAGCATTGTCCCCGCCCTCCTCAAGGGCGCGACCGAGAAATACAGCAAGTTGTCTATCGAGGCGCTCGCAGCGACCGAGCAGGTCATCAAGGCCCTCACGCCTCCCCGTTCCGCGGCGTCGGGAGGTCAGAACCAACAATACCTGGAGCCCCTATATGACACGCTTGTAAGCCGAATTTCAGCGAATGACGCAGACCTAGAAGTCCGTCAGAGTGCCATCCACGTTCTTGGCTTGTTGCTCGGCCGAAGTTCTGGTACGGAAGGTCTTCTGTCCCCGCAAAAGCGAGCAGCTGGTCTGGAGCTTCTAGCCGATCGCCTGAAGAACGAGCTCACCCGACTAGCTTCTGTCCGTGCTATTGACTCCATCGCGGCCCACACCAAAGCTCACAATGAGCTCTCTGAGAAGTGGGTTCAAAACGTAACCCTGGAGCTCGGCGCTCAGCTTCGCAAAGCCAGCCGCGTCCTGCGAGGTGCTAGTCTGAGCGCGCTGAGGACCCTGGCATTGAATGAGCGTTCTAGAAGCCAGCTTGACGGTCAGACCAAAGCTCAAATTGTTGGCTTGTTGCTGCCGCTCCTCAATGCCTCTGACCTTCATCTCCTCGGCCCTGCACTTATAATACTGGCTACGTTTGTCCAGGATGACGCCAAGTCGATACTGACCCCTGAACTCAACAACGCGCTTTGTCAGGTCGTTCAAGGTTCTATTAGCGGGTCCTCTCTTGATGCGCTCTTGAAGCTCGTCCGTACGATTGGTGAACAGCAGGCCGGTCAACCTCTGATGAAGTCACTACTCCAAGATGTTGGCGTAGCCGGTCATCCAGAAGTAGTAGGCAAAGTTATTGGCAACCTTCTTGTGTATGGAGGCGCAAGCGTTGGATTTAAGCTAGACCAGTTTATTACTGAGCTCGAAACAGCTCAAGATGACAAGCGAAAGTGTCTCGCGCTCGTGGTTTTGGGAGAAGCAGCACTCCGTCTTGGTAAGCAGTCAACAGTCGACCCCAACCTGTTCATCAAGTACTTCTCCATCAAATCTGAGCAGGTTCCACTCGCGGCTGCTGTTGCACTTGGTCGGGCTGGTGCTGGTAACGTCAGCCAGTACGTTCCCGTCATATTATCTACCATGGGCAAGCAGTCCGCACCTCAGTACCTTCTTCTACACGCCATCAAGGAGATTCTGCAACAAGAAGACACGGAGTCCGAGATTATCCCATACGCTTCAACTCTGTGGCAGAACCTTGTGGCAGCATCCCAACTCGAGGACAATAAGGCAATCGGTGCGGAGTGTGTTGGCAGGCTGACTATCATTGACCCTAAGACATACCTGCCTCAGCTCCAGGTAAGATGTACCATTTCTCAAGCAATTACTATCGCTAACCTGATTAGGGATTCCTCAACGACCGCAAAGCTGCTGTGCGTGGTATGGTGATTTCTGCGTTGCGATACACGCTTGCCGATACCGATGAAGCTTATGATGAGTACCTTCGACCCATCGTCGTACCGATGCTTGTGCAAATGCTCAACGAGGAGGACCTGGACAACCGCCGCTTAGCCCTCACTACATTCAACTCCGCCATGCACAACAAGCCTGAGATAATCTTGCCCGCTCTGGACCAGCTCCTTCCCCTTGCCATGAAAGAGACTCACCCCAAGCCTGAACTGATCCGTGTGGTTCAGATGGGTCCTTTCAAGCACAACGTTGATGACGGTCTTGAGATTCGAAAGTCGGCATACGAAACCTTGTATGCGCTCCTCGAGACCGCATTCGCTCGTCTAGGACCCATTGAGGTTTCGGACTGCTTTGAGCGAATTGTTGCTGGTATTGCTGACGAGCACGATATTCGGATCCTGTGCAATCTTATGTTGACCAAGCTCATGTTCATTGCGCCCGATCAGGTGCACTCGCGGCTGGAGGCTATTGCATCAAACTTCCGCGCCGTCTTGATAGTGAAGCCGAAGGACAACGCAGTCAAGCAAGAGATTGAGAAGATTCAAGAGGGTGGCAAGGGCGTACTCCGTGTCACTGTGTTGTTGAACAAACAGCTGGGGACAGAGGGTACAGTCGGCCAGGATGACCCACAGTCACGCACTTGGGCACAGTACTGGGAATGGGTGCAGAAAGAGCATGGACAGCGCCTTAAGGAGGCTGTTGAGGAGCTGAAAGAGCGCGACCGTTAGATTGCTATTGCATGACAGATAGATGAAGGCATCGATTCACGACGTGCAACGAACGTATGGTTTATGATTTGCCAGTCTGGCGTACATAGCGGCTGCATAGCATGGATACCTCAATTACAGCTCATACAGCTACGAACTCATGACGAGCAACAAATGCAGATACTGTGCGCTATCGCACTGTCATCACGTTTCCTTAAGTCCGCTGATCCCGCATTATACGCGTGTTGTTTTGCCAAGGATGTCAGCCAAGGTGCGTCGTCAGCTTCACCTCAACGAGAAGACTAGACCAAAAATATCCCATCGCTACGATACGATAGTGCTGGTTGCTGCTTTTGGTAGATATGTCTGGCCTATGTGACAGAGTGAGGTGCCATGAAGATGGCTGAATTGCGTACTAGCGCGCGCTGCACAGACGCGTGCCACGCTGCGCCTCAACCGTCCCGAGGACGTCGACGGGAGCAAACCCTTTGAGGCGATCATCGAACATGGCCGCCATTAATCATCAAATACGGGAGGCTGCAAAGAGCCAACCCGATTTGACGGTCTCAATTGTCCCTTGACCTCGCCTTTGTCGTCCAACTGTGATACTGTCCTCAACCTGAGCCTGCCTTCTTGCATAGCACCCACGGCGACATCATCGCCTACTCTGCCCTGCGCAACCTTCCACAGCCGTCAAACATGTACCTCCACAAAGCGCTCGTCTTCCTCGCCACCGCAGCAGGCCTCAACCTCGCCCGCGCGGATTTCATGGTGTACACCGAGCCCCCAATCCCCACCAGCGCAATCCCCACCTTTGCCAACCCGTCCGACGTATGCCTCCTTCCTTTTCCTCACAACCCTCACCACCTACTAACTCCCCTTCCAGGCCGCAAGCTGGACGACCTCTGTCTTCCTTAACGCTAACATCGCCTACCGATCCTTCACGCGCTCCCTCGGCGACCCGTACATATCGTCCTCGTCGTCGGCAGCCTCCGAAATTGCCGCCTTCGTCTCCTCCGCGACAAACTACAGCATCCCCGCCGCCGTGACCGAGAGCGGCACCACGACGTTTTACGGCGCGCCGACGTGGTATTCTGCGCTGCCGAGCGGCGCGCGGGCGTTCAAGGAACAGCAGGTCGCGGATCAGTTTAGCATTGTGAGGGGCGTTATTGCGGCTAGGCAGACGACGGGCGCAGGTGCGAGTGGGAGTACCGGCGCGGCGAGCGTGCCGACAGGGAGTCCGTTGCTGAGGAAGGAGTTTGGCGCGCTGGCTGCGGTGGCTGCGGCGGCGTTTTTGTGAGGAGGGGGCTATGATACGCGACATGTACGATGGGGCATTGCTCTGTATGACCAAATATGATATAAGAGGACTTCAAGAGACTAGGCGAAGCAAGACTGCGCAGTGGATGAAGGAACTATATTCACAGGTATATACTTCTCAAACTCCGCAAAAATTGGCACGTATTACCAGGGCGGTGATAGATTTATCACACCGATACGTACGAAGATCTTTTTTCCTGTACCAGCTTCAATTGTTTCAGGACATCGATTCAGGGCGCTTCGATACACCATCTTCTTTACCCGCAAATGCGTCTGTTTGAGGTAGACCTGAGCCGAAAAGATTCCTTCTTTCCCGGCATTTAGCGCTTCTTCACGTCTCTGTATTCCCTGCTAACAGCCAAGTATCACCCAGAGTACCACACAGAAAATCTTGAAGACTCCACAGAGTAATTAGTGAACTTGTGCTTTTGGTTATGTAATGGGTGCAGCACTGTTGAACAAAAACGATTGGGTTGAAAACGCGCAAGTGTATGTTCAAATCCTGTGTTAACGCTTCGACTTCAGGGAAAAAGAATCTACGTTATGTGTAGCCGTGCCTGTTGGTCTTTCTACTGTGATGTGTCTCACACCAATGTCCGGCGCTGAGCGGGCCCGACAGGGCGATCTTTTGTAAGTGATGCACGGTCGATTGGAGGCTCAACTGGCGGCTGCCGAATTTTCGATCTAGGAGATGAGTAGCAGGGAATGAGCGAGTGTGGAGCCCTTTCCTGCTTACCGCGAAACAAGGACAGGCGAACTTGCCCTTCCTAATCCTGCAGACGAAAAGCACATTCGTAGCATAACTTTGCCTTGTAGTCTTGCTCTGCTTCCCATTTCGAGCACTCTATCATGATCCAGGCATGCATCGGGGAGCTAAACTAATGCGTGGTTTGGCCAAAGTAACAGTGCCTTTCACTGAGGCAGAAGAAATTCACAAATCCATTTCGCGTCAAGACAGAGCATTAACGTTGCCATGGTATTTCACTTAAGGCAAAGAGGACAGCTTTTCCACCACGGTCTACAAGCTTGGTAAGAACATCACTCTTTTTCTGCTGTCTGCAGTCTGGCCAGGGACTCCCTCAAGTCCTTCGCTCCTTTGAGGACAGACTTGGTTGTCCCGTCATAGTTGTTTTTCTCCATCCACTCCCGCAACGACTTGATCCTGTTTGGGTGGATCTTGTCAAGGAGCGCGAAATCCCGCTTTTCAGCTTTGCCCCGGCCCCAGTATTTCCACCAAGCTGTGAAATTCTCGACGAAGGTCATGGTCGACTCATCGCGATGACCATTTGGTCCCGCTGCAAAGTTCGCGGGAGCGTTTGGCCAAGGCTCGGCTTTGGCCAGAAATTCTGCATAAGGCACTTTGACGTGGGTCGCCTGCTTGCCAGTGACTTCTGTGAAAGTCCTCGCAATATCTGCGAGACTGACTTCATCCGTCGCCACCTTCAAGAAGAGACCTGCTGACTCCTTTACATTATCGAACATCCAGAGTGCATACGGTCCGCCATCTTCAACGGCAATCAAAGGGATCTTGCCATCCTCTATATTGCACAAGTTCACAGTCAGCTAATTTGCATTACAACGGATTGATTTCATGATGCATCTTACCAGCTGGGTTGGCCCACACAAAGGACCCGTCGTCTCGCTTCTCCGGCGCGAACATGCCTTCAAATAGCATGTCCATATATGGCCCAGTGACGACACTCGAGCTCGTCATGCTGCCTTTTTGACCCTGCGCTTCGATGAAATCTGCTACTCGGCCCTTTGCATCGTTGTGGCCCCAGTGATACTCTGCGTCCCAGTTCGCGTTCTTTAGAGAATAGTCGGTGGCTGCATAAATGTAATGCTGCACGCCCTCGTGGCGAGCGATCTCGTATGCTCGGATACCATAGAACAATTCATTCTTTTCTCCGATCGTGAAGCCATCTGTATTGATCCAGGCGCCCCAAGCTCCCTTGAAACCTCGGTGTAGATCCGCCTGGCTAGTCTGTTGACCTTCCAGCAGCTCGACATTTGGCAGCTGGGCAATCTGCTTGGCACGCTCAGAGTTCTTGTTACGTGTCAGGACTCGAACAGCGTAGCGGCCGCTGGCTGATAAAGCTATGATGGCGTGTCAGTAGAGCTGCTCCCTTTAATCAACGTGTCGTCCTAGCGTACTTTCTACCACTGGGAGGCCCTGAGCGCCTGTACCGCCCACCACAAAAATCAACCTAAGATCTGAAGTCATGTTACGAAGTTTTCAAAGACTGTTGTGAAGTGTGCTGGTATGTTCATGCCACCACAGTGTGATTAAGGCATTTACATCAGTGTTTAAGTAGTCATCTTGGCCGAGTTCCTGATTAGTATGGGAATTTCTTATTCTGGTGGACATCTACAGTCTTACAGTTGAGCTTCCTAGATTAGTACAAACCAAGGATCCTCGTTGGCCATCAATGTTCGTCTAGAATGCAACGAGGGGAAACATCACTCCGTGGTTTAGTAATCTACACACTATTTAGACGCATTTTACTAATCAAGCCCACAATCTCGAGCAACGAAGTAGTCCACAACGCAGTATGTCACTTATCAGAGGTAAAATAGCTACTAATTACCAAACTACTGACTAAGTGCATTTCGTGTTTCGTGCCCTCGCAATATTATAGTAGGCACAAGGACAATCTGGCTCTTCATAGCTCACACTGAGACTGTTAGATGTTTCTCTCGAAAAGTTTTACGGCAATGGAGTAACAGATCACATATGATTAACACTGTGGCTGTAATGGTTATTGACGTGTCCGTGTGCTGGCGCCTCAAGTACGTTGAAGTACAGCGTCAATGATGATGTCTTCATGCCTCTTAAATGACAAAAGCTAGATGCCTAATGCGAAGTGCCGGCTATGTAGTTATGTGGGTAATGAAGTAGCGAATACCCGCTGTCGTCTGTTCTCCTCAATCTTGTCAATTGCGTTAATCTGGCTATTCAGTCGATGTGAGAAAGTAAGCGCAATCCTACTTCTACTATTGCGCAGTATAACAGGTTCATCGAGACTCCGCATCGTGTTCCAAATCCCTTACAATTATTAAAAACGTGCTGAATGCTTCCGTGCTCTTCAACTTTGGGTATCTAATTGTTGGTTGGATGAGAACGTGATTATTGCTCCACTCGGCTAAACCTGCCTTTTCGAAAATATCACTATGGAGCCGACCATCACGGTGTTCAAACACTACAAAACTAACATCAACAGCCTTTGTTAAATCTGCGAAACCTTCTGTTCTGAACTCATAATAAAACATATTCTGCGCCATGGGGCGTACAGAAAAGTCTCAAGGCCTTGCACCGCCAGCTGTCCGCAAAGACATCCGGGCAAAGCAAGCACGTCATGTCGTCAACAAAGTCGTACCAGCAATACTAGCCTCCAGTGCGAGAGCTAGACGAGGTGTCGATGATAGCGAACTGATTGCTGATCCTGGCTTGGTGTCAAGCAAGCAGGCCTCTAAAGTAGATGCAGGTGGCGAAGTTGTGGCGTACGTCAAGCGCAAAGGCCAAGGGCGACGAAAAGCAAAAGGTGGACAAGAGGTCGACGATGAAGAGCCAAATGCACCGAAAGGAAAAGCCAGAACAAGCGTGGGAAGACGAAATGATTCAATCGACAAGGGATTGTCACATCTCACACTTACTACTCAACCTGAAGCGCCCACAACCCCCCAGAAACACTCCGTCAAAGTCATCACAACAGATAGTCTCACTGCGGCCCGCATCCTCTCCTCCACTCATCCCAGACATCCGAAAAAGCTCGAAAATGCATGCATCCTCAACATGGCTTCCCCCCTACGCCCAGGCGGCGGTGTTCTCGCAGGCGCCACCTCGCAGGAAGAATTTCTCTGCGCGCGCACCACCCTACTTCCCTCGCTCAAAGAGGCTTACTACCGTCTCCCCGAATATGGCGGCATCTTTACGCACGATGTTCTCGTCTTTCGCGGCCCGGGACCGCTCGGCGATGGTGCGGGAGAACTAGGAGTTGGAGAGAGGTACTGGGTTGATGTGATCAGCGCCGGTATGCTGCGATTTCCGGATTTGGAAGGCGAAGACGATGAGGTGAAGAGACTGGGAAAGAAGGATCGCGAGATTATGGAGAGGAAGATGAGGGCTGTGTTGAGGATTGCTGCAACGAGGAAAGTGAAGAGGTTGATTCTTGGGGCGTGGGGGTGTGGTGCGTACGGTAATCCGGTCCTGGATGTCGCGCAGGCTTGGAGCAGGGTTCTATCTGGCGCGGCGGGTGTAGGGCGGAAGAAGGGGAAGGTTGGGCTCGGGGAGATATGGCCGGATTTGGAGGACGTTGTTTTTGCTATACCAAATCACAACATGGCAAAGGATTTCGCAGACGCTTTTGGAGATGGTATTGAGGTTGAGGAAGGGCCGCGCAAATTTGTTGAGGACGATGAAGGTGACGATGAAGAAGACAAGGCTTCGCAGGAATTACAATCCAAGATTGAGGAGATGGAAAGTCAGATCAGCAAGGTATGGAACCCCGATCTAAAAGCAAGATTGGGTATTGTGTTGGATGGTTTGAAAGCGCAATCAAAGGAGAGTCGAGATGTTGGGGGCGAAGGCAAGGACAGTAGCGATGAGAGCGATGTTAAGCTTGGCGAAGCTACCCCTGACGAAGATGCCCCTGATGATCTGGAAAGCGAGAACTGCGATGAGTCTCATGTAGATGCCGTGGATGAAGCTGTCAATAGAATCGTAGTCAAACCGTAGATTGGGATCATGATCAACATCATCACGTTGTACGTTGAACCAACAACAATAATGCCAGCGCGATAGCATCCGTCACCACTGATCGATACTCGAGAGGACATACACTAATAGGCATGTTCAAGCCTCCCAACTAGAGTTCACAGCTTGTGGCGATTCAAATTTGCCATTGCCTATCAAGAGGACAGCTACCGGCGTTGGTTATCATTCTGGAAATGCGGTGCGGAGGAGAAATCACCACTGATGCCTAGTCCTATCATTAGCTCGAAAATCAGATCAGTCAGAAGGGTTGAGCGGGAAGTCAACTGATTGTAGAATTGATTGAAGATCTACTTGGGGAGAACGAGATGCGCCCCTAGTGGCAAGATTCCTGGAGGCCGGGTCACTGGGTTTCCCCTTCGCGGTAGCCAACTGACGTTTAGTAGCTGTCATCAACATCCAGAACCTGATTCTGCCATGTGTATTGTTATGCCCGATCCGCTCTTGCATACAATCGGAACTTGAATATGAGCTGCGTGGAGTTGCTCCCAAACATCGCCGAATGTACTGCTGCAAATCAAGGTCAATTATTGTAGTCAAGCAATGTTGCATTTGATAAAAGGGTACTCTGCAACGACAGGCACACTGAAAGCTGAATGCAGATTTGAATGCGCAAGGTAAAGTCTAGAAAGCAGCGATCAGCGCGATCCACGTTAGACCGTTCTGAGACCATGAACTTTGATCGGACACGAACAAAAGAGCTTCATGCTATACCTGTTCTTGTCACTCACCGAAGATGCTCGTATCCATGCAGCGCTGCCGTAGATATTGAGGCGCCACACCCTTGTCTCGACAAGATACATAAGCATTATCGAAGCAATCCTGCGTCAAGCGTAAGCAGTTTGTCATTCGATAGCTTGTCGAATTTTAGACGCGCACCAGAATTCGAGCTCGCGTGCCCGCAATGATCTGCTGTAAACACAAATGTCGAATGTCCAGGGTATTCGAAGCACTACCGGATAAACCCAGTGGACTGAAGGATGTCGGTTTGAGCCGCCTTAGTGCCAAGAGCATGGCGAAATCTTGACGGGCCAGCCACTCGTCTTATGGTCAGCGAGGAGGCTGAAACCCAAGATTTTCATTGGCAGACATCATAGTGGGGCGGGCAATGCATAATCCCCCATGCACGTCCAACATATGCGTTACGATGTTGATGTTGCGATCTGTTTGCAGCTGTGGAGCAACCCCATGGGCAAATTAGCGAAAGATTGTGGTCGATACCGCGGAGCTCTGGAAACCTCCAGACAGTGAAGCAGCGGCGGACGGGACAGTCAGCAAACAATAATTTATAGAGCAGAGCCACTTTCGGCAGTCGTTCTGTTGGTCGAGGAAAGAGCGCAACATCGTGTCATGAGCGTGCCACTCGTGCTCCAGAAACTGCCCCGCTTTCACTCCATCTTCCACCAATGCGACACCTGCAACTTTTCGCCACCACCCGACCCACCCGACTATGGAGACCGAAATGACAGATCTGGGGTCTGGGGATGCCCCCCCTGGCTAAAGTATTCAGCCGTAGCTACATCTTTCTCACCAGCAGACTGGCTCTCTGGAAGTCCTGCACGCCTGGAATTTCGAACGAACGGCCTGGATGGTCAGGTCACAGAATGGTACGCAAGAGCCAAGTCTCTCGTGCCTGGATATCGGGCCTGACAAGCAATATGCAAGCCTTAATGCTTCAATCGATCAAGAATTTGACTCCAGCAAATAAGCATCATCTACAGACTTCATCTACAGGAGTGTGGCCGGCTTGTCTCTCCGCCAGATCCGTGGCACCACCGCGATTAAAACGTGAGCACCAAGCTCAGCGGTCAGGTACAGCTCTCCTCGGTGCTGACCTTACCAAAAGCGATCGGATTGCCGCACAGGAAGATGGAGCCACGCGGTTGTATCTGCGCACATTAACCGGTCCGCCTAGCCGTTACGATGAAGCTAAGGATCGTCTCGCGCAATGCTACTCTGAGATTGAACACATATATGAAGCACCCCAACATCTTGGAATTGATCAGGATCAGCTGCGACTGCCCCAATCTTGGGTCAACATCCCTTTACTGACCAGCTCTTGTAGAGTGTGACCCATAAACCCTGACCCAACATTCCTCCTTCATTCAGCAGCGATCGATCGCCATGGTCATGAACAAGTTCAAGCCCAAGATGGGCGCTGTTGCGAACAAAGCCGCTGACCTCGAGGTCGCTCAGGCTGAAGCTCCACATCTGGCTCGAGTTGACTGGAAGTCCGATCCTGGTCTCAGGAAGCTCTACATGTGGGCCTTCATCATCTGTATCGCTTCTGCAACCACAGGCTACGATGGGTACGTAACATTTATTGACAAATGAAAGTATTTATTCCAACAAGAACCAGATCTATGTTGAACAACCTGCGTATACTCGACTACTGGAAGGATTACTTCAACGACCCCAAGGAATCTACTCTCGGTCTCCTCACTGCTCTGTATTCGATTGGCTCCATTGCCTCTCTCCCGGTTGCTCCCTTTGTTGCTGACAACTTCGGTCGCAAATGGGCTATTGCTATCGGTTGTGTGATCATGATTGTTGGTGCCTCGATCCAAGCCGCCGCCAAAAACTTGGACTATTTCATGGGAGGACGTTTCCTGATGGGTTTTGGCAACTCGCTCGCACAGCTCTCGTCGCCTCTCTTGCTTACCGAGCTCTGCCACCCTCAGCATCGTGCTCGTGTCACCGCCGTTTACAACTGTTTGTGGAACGTTGGTGCCATTATTTGCACGTGGTTGACATTTGGTACCAAGCGCATCGACAGCAATTGGTGCTGGCGTATTCCCGCCCTTACTCAGGCTTTCCCATCCGTCATCCAACTGGCATTCATCTGGTTCATTCCCGAATCTCCGAGATGGTTGATCTCAAAGGAGAGGAACGAGGAGGCCCTCGCTATCCTCGGCAAGTACCACGCCAACGGTGATATCAATAACCCTACCGTCCAGTTCGAATACGCCGAAATTAAGGAGACCCTCCGCCTTGAGTTCCAGCACAAAAAGACTTCTTCCTACCTTGATTTCTTCAAGACACGTGGCAACAGGTATAGGCTCATGCTCCTCGCATCTCTGGGTCTGTTCTCTCAGTGGTCGGGCAACGGCTTGGTGTCGTACTACGCGACTGATGTGTACAATTCCATCGGTATCAAAGACGGCGACACCCAGCTCGGTCTCAATGGTGGCCTTACCATCCTCTCCCTCATCGTTTCCGTCTCCTGTGCTCTCCTTTGCGACAGAGTCGGTCGTCGCCCGCTCTTCATCACTGCTACCGCTTCCATGTGCTTGACCTTCGTCATTTGGACGATCTGCTCGTCGCAGCAAGAGGCCAAGCAGAGCAAGGCAGCTGGACAAGCTGTTATCGCTATGATTTGGATCTTTTCCGTTGCCTACGCTCTCGCCTGGTCGGGTCTACTTGTCGCGTACACTGTCGAGATCCTGCCGTTCAAGATCCGTGCCAAGGGTCTCATGATTATGAACCTTTTCATCCAGATTGCTTTGACAATCAACCAATATGTCAACCCCTATGGATTCCAGTACCTCCACCCTACGTGGAAGTTCTACACCATCTACGCTGTAAGCATACCCCTGTTTTAATCAAGCCATACTTGCAAACTAATCGTTGACAGGTTTGGATCTTCCTTGAACTCATCTTTGTTGTATTCTTCTACGTCGAAACCAAGGGGCCCACCCTTGAGGAGATTGCCAAGATTTTCGACGGCGATGAGGCTGAGGTTGCCTTTGTTGACGCCGATAAGGCTGGACAGGTCGAGTACGCTGAGAAGCAGGGCGATATCCATGTCGAGTCTGTCAGGCACTAGGCCGCTGTAATTCGTACATCAGAGCTCGTGGGTTTGTGGCGAATGCCACAAAACTAGTTCTTTTCATAGTATGTTTCGCTTGTACATTATTTCCGAATGATACTGCACCTGCTGCACGGTTTATCGCTCAGTATGCCAGACCTGATGTCATGCTCACGAATACGTGAGCGAGTATTCACTCTCTGCCTGAGAAAGTACTGTACTATCTCTAAACAGACAAGGGCAAATATTTGTTCCTCGTAAAAGGTGGAAGAATGGGTATCATTCGCGATTGAGAAATGGAAGATATGTTGGGAAGGGCTGACTTGGAAAATGTCTAGGAAGCGGCTTTAAATATTTTATGCGTACGGAAATGTCATTGAGATTACAAGATTTGCTGAAAGAGCGAAGGTCATAGTAAGTTAACATGGATCAGAAATTGCTTATGTTGAAGTAATGTCTGTCAATGTACATTTCCATAACCTTAGTACATAGCAAGCTCAAACGACTTACAAGAACATTGATTACCACTTTTCTCAGCTCATTCCCTTAGCGCCTGTTGCTAATGATATATCCAGCCTTCTCACCAATTGCATACATCGTACTTTGAATATGCTGACTGGGAACAAGCGGAATGATCGAAGCGTCAACAATTGACAGCTTCTCAACACCATAGAACAGCAGCTCATCAGACACGCAACCGCCCAGCTCCTCGGGCATCATGGGGCAGCTACCACTTGGGTGGCTTAGCGTAGGCCACAGAGATCCAAGCTCAACCACGCGATCGATAATCTCGGCATCAGTCTTGTACTGCGCACCAGGGCTTGTCTCAACAGGGGTGAACTTTGCGATCTCAGGACGCGCCCAGACTTGGCGGATGTAGCGCACGCATGCGGCCAGCATGGACTTATCGAGAGGGTTGGTCATGGCGTTGTACTGGATTAGAGGGATGCCTTGCGGGTTGGCAGGGTTGATGCTGATGGTTCCCCGAGACAAGGGTTTCTGAAGTGCGACGAGGAGGCCGTTGCCGGCCGCAGGGATGCCGTACTCGACGATACCTGCTTTGGCGTTGGAGTACAGGTCGGCGAGGACCTTGCGCTGGGCAGCGACACCCGCAAGAAGTTTCTTGCTACCCTGATAGATGGCAGGGAGATAGGCATCGTTGTCTTGGGCGGTGACTTGGGAAGAGATATTGATATAGCTGGAAGGTGCGACCTCCGGAAGAGGGATGAAGGCGAGAGCGTTGCCCCTTGCTTGTGTCAGTGGTCCAGTCTTGTTGGCGGTATACTCCGCCCATGCAGATGCGTTGAAAGCGGGGTTAGTAGAAAGGGAGGAGGGATTCGGTTCACTTTGGTTGGAGATGTTGAAACCCATGGATGTATAGGGGTGATCTTGGAAGTTTGCACCAACCCCATCGTGTGCGAGCTTGACATTGACACCAGCAGCGTCGAGGATGGACTTGGGTCCAATGCCACTGAGTTGCAACAGCTTCGGTGTGTTGACAGCACCTGCTGCGAGAATAACCTCCCGCTTAGCATAGACAGTCTTCGTCTGGCCGGTCTTTCTGTCAGTAACCTTGACTCCACGAGCAACAAGCCTTTTACTGCTGTTGTTGTCAAATACCAGCTCTTTTGCAACGGTCTCAAGCAAAGTGTGAAGGTTCGAGCGGTTGGCAACTGTGTCGTAGTATGCCAGGCGAGCATGCATTCTTTCACCAGTCTCAGGGTTCATCGTGTTGGGGTACCACGAGGTACCGGCATTGTCGCCGTTGTTGCCGTCAGTCAGCCTGCGTGCGCCTTGACCGTCGAAGGCTGCCCAATAGCTCTTGATGTCTGGGTACTGGAAGTCGGCGATACCGAGCTTCAAGGGACCTTTGCCGTATGCTCCGGCATCCCAGGTAATGTTGAACTCATCAACAAGTTCTTGCGGTGGGGAGATGAACTCGGTTCCTAAATACGATTTTAGGTTTGTCAAAAGATGGGTGTAGGAATCATAGTACCTTTCTGGAAGAAGGGGTAGATACCGCTCCATCCCCAGCCCTTGTTACCCAAAGCCTCCCATGCATCGTAGTCAGCAGCGGAGCCACGATCGTACATCATGCCATTAACAACTTTATTCCATTAGCAATTGTAGCAAGAAGTCAAGAAAGTGCCACATACCTGAACCACCACCGAGTACCTGCGCGACGCGAGTGTTCCATGTCCTGTTGTTGAGTGCAGGCTCAGGTTGGCAGACGTAGTCAGTCCAGAGAAGTGAAGTATTTAACGCATATGTTGCGCCATACGGCAAGCGAATATTCGGATTATCATATGCGCCACCTGCCTCAATGATGAGGACCGAACCTAGAGCACCAACCGTCAGAACATGCAAATGTGGTGTACAAAGATCGGTATCTGCAACCCACTCTTCTTGTCCTCAGTCAAACGATTAGCTACAATAAGACCTGTAACTCCACCTCCTACAATAACATAGTCGTATGTGTCCGACGCCCTGGTCTCAATCTCGACCGGAGTGTTGTTAGGAAGAGCAACTGATATGCCTATGAGCTGAAGCGCAACAGCGAAATGAATGGATGATCGCATCTCCACAAAGAATAATACGCTTTATGCACGAACAAAACGAATGACTGAAGTTGCAATTGCAATTACGACCCTTCCGTATCGGAGGCTACGCACATTATAAACATGCGTTTGCCACGAGGTCGAGTGATCCCCTATTGACGCATGGTTCGGTACTGGCGTGCGAGGATTAGATTCCCTAAAGTCCGACACGGACTGAGCTTTCTAGCTGCAGAACGTAAAGCCAGACCTTTTCGAATGCGTGTACTGCGGAATTGCATGGTATGACACTGCTCCACTCAGCGGCTCGGCTCTTGCAGGGGTCCTTACCGCCCGTTGCAGCACCCATGTTTGTGGTTGTATCCAACACTGTGTGGTGATCAACCCCTAACAAATTCGATCCTTCCATTGTAGGAGTGATGAACTTCGACGTTCTGCTGCTTGCCTGTCCGATTTATGCTTGGTTATAGAATATAGCTGCGCATCTGCTCTGGACCCCCCCCCCCCCGGCGGAAACGGCCCGACTTTTCCGGAGGTTTTTGAGATTGTGGATTGTCAGGGAACAAGATCCTTCAGATGTCCGGGAGATCAATTCCTACAAGTAGCGTAGTTGCTCAAGCTTCGCAAGCGTACCAAGACTTTTCCCGTCCCGTTTCCTCGTCTGGGTATCATTGTGCTGCACCTTATCAATACCAAATTGCCGCTGCGTACGCTACGCTAAGAGACATTGTGGATTTGAACAATTTCGAAAGGTATATCAAATCTGTCACAATTCTTACTTGCTACTTGACGCAGTACTTTGGCTGCTCACACAGCAGACGAAGCATATGATGTGATTTCTTTCTTCGCCGCAAGCATCCTGAATTGGAAAGCTCCGAGGCATGCTGCATCTCACGAGTCAACATTAGCCGTATCTTGAGGTCGACCAAATTTGTGGCTCTGTGATCTGATGGCGTTCTCGGAGAGACCCTGGTCCCTTTGCCGCCCACCGTTTCATGTCAGTTACGGAACGTGCCTCCGTTGGTGCTGTTCCCTTCCAGCGGTAGATCACATTCAGCTAGGATCTTCCTGCGGCTCCAGAATATGCTAGAGGCCCTCGAGGCTCGGTAATGATGGCTCAAATGGGTTTGTCGTGGATGCGTCGGCACAGAGAGGAAAGTTGTATCTCTGAGCAAGCTTCGAGTCCCTACATTCTTCTAAAGGTCCAGTCGAATTATCTTTAACGCGCTTTATTGAGACAATATTGATCCGGTTGATCGATGGTCGAAGGCCTCAATTCGTATGAGATAGATCGCGAAAGCTTTGTGTAGCATTGTCATGGCTACAATATCAAGGCGGGAGCTGCAGCATGCGGTCTTTACGCCGATGATCGACGATTCGTGCAGACGCTGGGGTTGACGGTTCGGGGTCGGTTTCGCCAACAAGGAGATGAAGGCATACGAAGCTGTATGCGAGGGTGCGGTCTTGGCTGCATGTTGTGAGATAGCTCGTTTGCGAGAATCGCACCAAGGAAACGCAATGTGTTATCGTTAAGAGGGTGTTCCTCTTGTCGCTCTCATCACTCCGTTCTTTAGGGACTTTGGGCCCACACAGTACTTGCGTTGACCCAAGTGTTCTCCTGGGATCGTCCTGGGTATCCCCGACCCCTCACGCTCTGCCCAGCATGGCTGACACACAACAAGCATGGCCGAATCGGAAGCACGAGATTTTGGGGTCGACAATCAGCATCGGAGTCCTTAGCACATTGATGCTGATCTGGAGAGTTATGTACGCGATCATGAACAAGCGAAAACTGCTGTTCTGTGATTATCTCTTGATCTTAGCGGGAGTAAGTCCGGCATTACACAAATGACGAGACAGTACTGACCGATCGAATAGATTATGAATGTGACGACGATGGGGCTCCGCTTCAAGACCACTGCTTTTGCTCAGGGTCGGCACATTGCCGACCCCTCGATCAGCAAGCCTGAGGATATCTTGGGTTACAGCTACTACGTATGGGTTGGACAGGTCATCAACCTGATGGCAGTTGCTGTTCTCAAATGGTCAATCTGCGCGTACTTGCTTGCCCTGAAGTTCTCGAAGGTCTACACGGTCATTGTGTGGGCATCAATCGTTATGGTTACCGTGTTCAACTGCATACTGCCATGTATGGGGTTGTTGAACTGTGTGCCATTTGAAGCCAACTGGAACCGCACTGTGAAAGGATACTGCTGGTACAAAGGACATACGGTTTTGACGTACGCGCAAGGTGTGAGCAACATCATCACGGATATTGTCTATGTTGTCGCACCTATCTTGTACCTCTCAACTATCCAGTTGGCTAGGCGAACACAGTGGGGTTTGAGAATTGTCTTCTTGTTGGGCCTACTGTGGGTTTTCTTTCTGGTGGACTAAGTACGCAAGCTAATTAGTGCTGCAGTGCTACGGTGTGTTCGATCTTCAAGACCATCGAGTTGAGTGCGCTCAAGAAAACCAAAGACCCAACCTGGGATGGTGTGAACTTGACAATTTGGAGCGCGACTGAGCTCTCAGTCGGTATCTTGATTGCCAGTTTACCACCCCTGCGGAAGGTTTTTGACAAGATGTTCCGCAACATCCTACCATCGACCTTTATGACGAAATCGAAAACGCCGGGAAGCATTCCACTGTACAACGTCAGCAAACCTTACAGCAGGCCGATGGGCCATTCCGCTGTAGAAGATGACATGGACAGCGAGAAAGATATTCTTCCGAGCCAGGGCGCTGGTAGTGGAATTACCAAAACTGTAGTGCATGAAGTAACAAGCGCAGAGAGAAGCGACGGTGTACAATCACCAAACAGAGCTTATAGTACGTATGGCAAGATCGATGGATAGTTCTTTGTGTTTTTTTCCTGCGGGCAAGAAATGGCGCAGGAGCCTGTGAAATCTTGTACATAGGACATTGTAACGTCCTTTGGGTCCAAGTAGATTTCTCACTTGCCGGGGAGCGGCTTGAGCCTCTACTTGCTCCATGATCCGGCTTTCTTAGTTCGCACAGAAGTCTGGGCAGAACTTGTTGTTCTGCGAACTTGGGTGTGTGCTTATTTAAAATAATACATGAATCAAATGGTCAACTTACATTTCTATGCAGAACGCCTGTAACTATGCTAGATCTTGGAAGCCATATACATGCGGGGTATCTCGAAAGGTAGTCGCGGGAACCATATAAGCAGTATGCTTAAAACAAGGCACACTTGAAGGACGATAATCTGTCCAGCAGTCAGCCGTCTAGCTGCGCCTCATGCGACAGCCGCCAACATCATTTCGGTGGAGGGGGAGGGGGAAGGGCTGCATTCAGAGTGTTCCCTGCGTCCTCCTTATTCAGTAGAGCCCTGACACGGTCAAGCCTGCTTACTGCCTTCTCCAAGCGGTCCAGCCGCCCCATCTTATCCTTGTCTTTCTTCTCAAGGAGCTCTATCCGCTCTTCAAGCTTAGCTCTTGCCCTGCGTTCCTCGGCGACCATCTCATTGGCTTGAGAGAACAATGTGACGCTGAGTTCCTCGATTTCTGAATCAACTGTGCGTATTCTGTCCTCTGCCTTCGCTCTGAGTGCACGCTCGCGTTCGAGTTCATGAAGTAGATCGGGGTCCGCCGAAGCTTTCGTTGGTGGAGCAGGGAGCGGCGGCGCAGTTGTTGAGTTGACAGGCGAGGTCAGCCTGCCAGTAAGGAACGAGAAACGAGACTGTGATCTAGCATGGGCTGAGCCTGCAGTCGACGGACGAGCATCTGGAGAAGAGGTGACGACCGAGTCCGAGGTATTGTTGCGCGCTGGTCTGTTGATCTCTCTTGAAGCTGACTTTAGAGTGCGAATTTGATCCTCGTAATCGGCACACCTGTCCGCTGGATGGCGAGTCAATTGTAATTCGTGGCAAGCCTCGGTCGAGCGCGGGCTGAATGGAACATACCTGCAGCTGCGGCCTTTTCTCTTAACATATCTATCTGTGCTTGCAGTTCTCTGATGATTCTCTGCGCCTCTTCCGTGCCCTGAATATCAGCAGCGATGCTTGTTCCGCATGATGGGCAATTGTGTGTTGCGTTGCTGGGTTGCAGAGTGCGTGTCGATGCTGCTGGCTCTAAGGGCGGTTGTATTTCGACCGACATATCTCTACTTTCTTGGCTCTGTCTTGGTGAGTTTTCGGCGCCTCAGGGTGTGCTGTTCGCAGTTGATGTTAGAAGAACGAGCAGTACGTGTCGCGTGCAGAGTGCGTCACAGGATGATCGATAATTACCGGGGGTCCGTTACCCCTGCATGACAGATGTACGCTACTCTTTAGCTCCCGCCGCGCCTTAAGTCTCACGTGCAAGAGCCTTCACTAGGGCAACCTCATGACAAGCGTTTTGTATATTGCCTTGAAATATATACTCGACGGAAAATCGAGAACACGAATGCAGCTGAGAGCTTATAGTGAATCCAGCGCATCATGCTTAACATGAATCAAAAGAACACAACATTCAGATACGCACTGCACTCAAAGTCAGCACGGCCGTATGTTAGTCATGGATTTGACATGAGGGTGAACCTCACAGACTAGCTACAGATGAAACGCCCGAAACATGTTCCTACGCAATGATCTGATTAAAGAGGACTTAAATCCGAACCAGAGTTAGAGGACCCTGATCGCATAAGCCTCAATATCGGTTCGCATAGCTGCGTAGGTGGATCTCATTCAAGTAAAGTAGAACCTTAAACGTACATTAATTTTTGGTTTTTCGAGGATTTGTAGACCTACTCTCCCGGCGTAGAATGAGATCAATACTGGTTCGCTCTTTCCACAGCCATCAACACTACCTGGTTCGCGGCAATTTACTACCCAAAAGCTGTGAGATTCATCTTCTCAGAAAGTTTAAGAAGAAGTTCCACATCGGACCTTATTCTATGTGACAGAAAAGCTTAACTTTTGACAACAGCTACAAGCAACAGCTACAAGCAAAGAAGCTCCTGTACTACACCACAGCTCCCTACCATGTCTTTGAACAGACTTCCTCCAATCATCACAGGCCTGCACAGTGTTCTACAAGATAGCTATATGCGCGCAAGCGGCAATCCATCGCGGCGGATGAACATCATCCAAGAACATGCACAGCGATTCACCCTCACAGACGCCGACTACCAGGCGCTTGCTGTCGAGGAAGTTCGGTGCGCCTACCAGAACGGACTTCCTCAGGGCGAATACCGCAACGGCCAAGGCGATATGTTTACTGTCGATGAATGGGGCAAGCCGTCGACAATCAGTAAAAGTGAGCCTCCAGAGCCCAATTCGATCTGGATTCCAAAATGCCATCGACGCAGCACTGGACCCGTTCCTGCCGGGTATCACTTTATCCTGGGTTCCTGGGGTTTTGGAAATCCTACTCCGCCCCCTTCTAGCTTCCTTCCATGTCGCGCTAGTACTGTGCCCGTAGGTTTGGAGGGTGCTAGATACCTCGGTCCGATGCCGCCTATGCCGCAGCACCTTCAGTCCTGTAGCTATATGCCACGCGTGCCTACTGATGCAGTTTCCGGCGGCCGAGGATTCTACCTCGCTACTACCACTCCTGTTCAGCAACCCGCTACGACCATTCTTCAAGCAGAGGTGAATTCCGATGACTTGGGGCGCCCTCCGCATCGGTTCTTCGCTGGATTAGATCGAGTTGAGGAGCCGGTTCAAGGAACATTGCTGAAACATACCGAGGAGCCGCTTCTAGATTGTGCATACCCCGGTTACGCTCCAGCTCAGGGGTTCCGAGGTACGCTTCAGTAGCCCCTCGCTATTATTGCTGTTGCGAGCTGTCAAGTGAATCGATTTCAAGATCATGCCAGGATTTCTTCTCTTTTTGGCTCTTCTGGCGTACATACCATGTGCTCTCTGCTTGTTTGTAGGACATCATGTGTGTGTAATATGACGCCCGTATATAGACGACTGAACATGAGATGACTTTCCCACGCAAATACACACTGCATATGTGCCTACATTTGAACACCGCCAGTAAGGAATGTCATACGTCATATCGTCAGTATATCGCTTTCGCTGCCATGGTCTCTGTACGAAGTGATACTCATGTATACGGTTGGTTTTACGATTCTTTCAATTCGTGTGTCTGCTTCAGTACCTCCACAGGCATAGTAGCCGATCGTAAAAGCTGGTAGAGATGAACGTTCGCTGTCCTTTTGCGTTCAATTGAACCTGCGAATCACTTCCATAATTCATACTCTTGTGCTCTTCAAACTTGGCCAAAACCTCGAAACTCCAATTGTCACCAATTCTCACCAGCTTGACAATGCGCGCACCCGCATGCATGCAGCTGACAAGAAGCAAGACTTCTTCTGGCGGCTGCGATGCTTCGCTTGTATTGGCTGCAGCCACGGTGGGCATCTTCTTGTCTAAGACCTTCAACCGCCATACTCCACCCCCAAGGTCCATCTCGGCATGCACCTGACGGCGACCCACGGTGGGAGCGTGAATGAGGCGGACATGGTCGTCATAGCTACCCGTTATTATCCAGCTGCTTCCGCTATCGACGTGGATAGGCACAATCGCGGTAACACCGGCGCCGTGGACTTTTTTGTCAGACCATGACATGATCCACGAAGGGGCGTAGTTGGCTCCAGAAATCTCATCCTTGCTATCAGGATGATCTCGGGGCAGCTCCATGTACTTCAGAGCGCTGTCGTCGCCCCCAGAGTATATGCCTGTTCCGTCTGGCAGAAACGCAAGGGTCCATGCTTCAAGCTCATGGAGGCCAACGTCTAGATGTGATGGGTTTTCCAGGTCGATTTTACCAAGGCAAACCTTTCCAGTCGAGAGAGTCATGCCGACTGCTGACTGTTCCGGATGCCATGAGAAAGCGGTTATTAGCTCATTCTCGGGAAAGTACTGGATGGTCTGGAGGAGCATGATCTCAGGGACATCATTGTCAGATTCCTGATCGAGCTGATAGATACCCATTGAGCCTGTGGATGTTGCTACTCCAAAAATGGAGTCTGCGCCTTGCTGCTGCAGGAAATGTACATCTAGGATTGCGGATGGTGTTGCAAGCGTCTGTACAATCTCGCTGATATTGATAAGACTTATATCAACGTAATTTGGATGATTGAAGTAACACTTACACTACATCCCCTCTGACTCGCACCAGGATCAAGCTCCCGTTACGCTGCTGGTTCTTCTTCTGCCCCTCATGTTGCGCAGGATCTGACAATCCCTGCCCGTCTTCTTTCTCAAGGTTGTAGGTGCCGACTACAGCATACCGCGAGTCCCGAGGCCAGAACTCGATGCAGCTAGGCGGTAGATCGAGTGTGAGAGTCAATAACGAATCGATTGATGCCATCTTGGTGCTGGTCTGCTGAAAGTGCAGCTCTCATTTTGCAGTGCCAAATACGGTTAGTGCGCTCGTGGTGACTAAGCGCGACCATGACGCGACTTTCTCCAGCGCTCTCCTTTGCCGCTCGCTCGTCACTCCTCCTCACACAAGCGTCGTCAGCAGGACTTGGAGAATGTGGCTTCGGTTGCCTAATTGACACGGATATGTCGAATTGATTGATCTCAGGCGTTGTCAAATTGATGCCTTACTAATCCTTGCTCGCCGCAGTTGCAGCCTACGCTAACTACCCAACTTGGAAAGCAGCTGATCGTGCACATTCACGCAACATTCTGATAAGACCATTTGAAAGCGCGCGTTTTTCGTGTTTTATCATACGCGTCTCACCTTCATTGACACTTACTGTACCGTCGATTACGTTCACTATGTCACAACCAGCAGCACCGCCGGAGACAACCTTTGCTTCGGGACGCTACTCGAAGCGCAAGCGAACGCAGGTCAACTATCGAATGGAAGAGCTTGACGTTGATGAGACCGATGAAGAGTCAGAAGTGGAAGCTGTAAAACCAAAGGTCCACCGATCGCTTCTATAGCGCGCCAGTTATACTGACATGTCTTCAGAAGCAACGCAAGACTGTAATATCCAGGCCACTACCGAAACGCAAGATCTTCCCCTTCCTTGAACTGCCTGCAGAGATTCGCAACATGATCTATAGTTACGCGCTCACGGAACCATCGGGCATTCACTTTGTTGCGGTTCAGCGCCACAGGCGTCGCTGCGTAGAGCGAGTCTCGACCAAGACATTCAGCCAAGTCGCAGATAGCAGGTCGCCATACCAGGCACGCAATATCAACGACGATTCGGACGAGCGAGCTGCTTCCCTAGTCCCTTCGCTTCTCGCGGTCAACAAGCAGATTCATCAGGAAAGCTGTGATATCTTGTACAGCAATGAACTCGTCTTTGCTGACTCCATCGCTCTCTACGCTTTCATGATCAACCTTGGTCCTGCTAGTGCAGCTCGTATAAAGAAGATACGTATCAAGGGTTGGGGTTATGGCCGCACATCGAAAGCATATAACAACGCTTGCTTCGCAGTCCTTATTTGGGCTACAAACCTCGAGAAACTTTACATCGACAGCAGTGTTGGATGGTGGTCTGCACCGAAGGGAGCCGCACAGCAACTCTACCGTGACGCGTTTCCATGGCTCGAAGCCGTTGGCCATGGTAGAGGCAAATTCGATGCTGCGCTTGACGTTCTCGAGATAGCTGAAGGGATCCTGCGTCCTGGTTTTTACGGCAATCATGGCACCACCGATGCGCAAAGACGCAAAACGTTCACCGACGAACTGAGGAGGAACTTGGGCTTGCAGCAGAAGCGCGTCATGTCCTCATCTTCAAAAAGGAGGAAAGTTTCGAAGGTCAGCGGCTAGATGTGGGGATCAACAACACCGACTAAGATATTCGTAGGATGTCGGTGTGCGGACTTTGCTGCCGGTCCAACAGCCGCCAGTGTCGTCAACGTCACACGGCTCTGTTACAGGGGGTTCTGTGTGGAGTTCACCAATATCGGCGTTAATGTCATGGCTAGCCAATTTATGAAGCTCTATGTTCCAAACGCTTTGATGAGGTAGCAAATCAAACCTAAACTTTGAAGCACAATACTGCAAACTACAAGGCTTTCTTGGAAACCCGTTTCTTGGCGACTCAAATCACTCAGGCTCTCCAGGCTTGACAGCTGCGACGACCACATTTTCAAGGACAAGCGGCGACCCAATGCTACGGGCCATGAATCGCAACTTGTCAAGCATTGGAAATATTGACGTATGTATTGAATGCAATTAGCGTTCGTGTTTAGACGAGCCCCGCCATTCATGTGATAGAGATCTCAGCCACAGTGGGCTAAGATCGGCCCACAGCTGCCGAAGACTGCGTCATGTTCAAGCTGTGATTTGAACCACGCGGGCATAGCTCGCAGCAGCAGCAGTGACCGTTCCTGGAGCTATAATCAGTCTGCCAATGCTCCGGGCGACTTTGTGCTTACATCGTAAGACTACTGCTCCATCTATTTCTCCCCGAATCGCACAACGTCTTGTGCAGAGAGGTTTCGGCGCTGCTGGAAGGCCTCACAAACCATTCATCCCAACAGAAGCGCTCGGCCTCCGTGCACTCCACCTGACGGCCTCAGCGCAGCGCCTTGAGGACTTGCACGCGTCAAGTGCTGCACACAACCCGGTCCTCCAATCCTTTGCGGCACTGCGCCCCGCATCGACCTCGGCGTCTGCCACTCCAGGCACCTACATCAGCATTACCCGCGCATCAGTACATAATCCCCACCGCCTCCAGACATGACCACCGAAACACATCCCTTCGCCTCTCCGAACGCCATACCGCCCCGCACAAGCTCTACCGGGCAAGTCACGACCGGACACCCTGCCAACCCTCGTCACAGCGTCTTGCGCCCGCTCTCAGAGATCGACTGGATGAGCCAGAGCAAGAAGAGCAAGACGTCACACGCCTCGATCGACGCAGCCGCCAACACACAATCACGACCGCACTCGCATTCGCAGTTACATTCGCAGTCACGGTCAGATCCCATGTCCCTCGAAGAAGTCAGCACAAGCTATCCAACTCCGCTCTCGCCGCCGAGCGACGCGAAGAACCTGGGCGAAGACCTCATCTACGGCAACGGCGCAGCATGGACAGAAGAGAAGGAGCGCATACTGCTTGGGCCATATGACTACCTCTGGGGACACCCAGGCAAGGACATCCGGTCGCAATGCATAGCAGCCTTCAACCTGTGGCTGAAAGTGCCGCCTGAGCGGCTCGAGACGATAACACGGGTCGTTGGCATGTTGCACACAGCGTCGCTGCTCGTAGACGACGTAGAAGACAACTCGATATTACGGCGGGGCATCCCCGTCGCGAACAGCATCTTTGGTGTTGCGCAGACAATCAACTCGGCAAACTACGTCTACTTCAAGGCCCTACAGGACCTGCTGCTCATGGCCAACCCCAAGCTCATCGACATCTTCACCGAGGAGCTGCTGAACTTGCACAGAGGCCAGGGCATGGACCTATACTGGCGCGACAGCCTGACCTGCCCCAGCGAAGCAGACTACCTTGAGATGGTCGGCAACAAGACAGGTGGGCTCTTCCGCCTCGCCATAAAACTTATGCAAGCCGAGAGCGCAGTTGAAGTGTATGTCTTCCGCTCTCTCTCTCTCTCTCTTTCTCTCTCTCCCTCCAAAGTCCACCTCTTGAATCCCCCCCACCACTGACCGTCATGCAACAGCGACTGCGCCCCCCTCGTCTCCACAATCGGGCTCCTCTTCCAAATCCTCGACGACCACCTCAACCTCTCGCCAACCTCGGGCTACACCTCTTTAAAAGGCCTCTGCGAAGATCTCACAGAGGGAAAGTTCTCCTTCCCCGTCATCCACGCCATCCGCGCCGACCCCAGCAACCAGATCCTGATCAACATCCTCAAACAGAAAACGACGGACGAGGAGGTCAAGCGCTATGCACTTAAGTACATGGAGAGTAAGGGGAGTTTTGAGTATTCGAAGCGCGTCATTGATGAGTTGAGGGGGAAGACGGAGGGACTGGTTCGGGGCATTGAGAGCGGGCTGGGAGAGGAGGGGACGCAGGGGGCGGAAGCGTTGAGGAAGATGCTGGGGCGGTTGGTGTTGAGGTGAGCTAGCTGGGCTGGGCAGGGCAGGGCAGCATGTGAGCATGTGCGGTCGTCGGGATATGGACGCAGGATAATCTAGCAGCGCTATGGCATGTGTACAGCGATGATAACTAATGATCAACGACGTTACGCTCCAGTTCCTCAATAGAGTGCGCACCTGTGGTTTCAGTCAATGCAGCTGTCAGGACTTGTGAGGGACTAATACGTCGAAGACTCAGGCAAGGAATCCGCAAGGCACCAACACCAATATATTCATCCAGGCCCTTTCTCCACCATCACGTCTCGCCGCCCAGCAGCATTAAATATTATACAAGTAAGCACCGCCCCAAGCCTCACCGTGAATGTACAGTCTGCGCTCCGCAAAGGCGACGAGGCTTATCCATGCCTGTACCATCCACCCCCGGCGAAAGAAGAAGGAGAAGAAAAGAGGAAAAAAAGAAGAAAGCGCCCACGAGAACATATAGCTATGTAAATCTGCAGCGGGAAAACAAAAGGAGATTGTGGAAACTATGCAAATGGTGCCGAGGTACCGTACCGTACCGATCCGATCCGATCCTGTCTTATCCCTTTTGAGCCCCCTCCCGCTGAGGGGCGTCCATGCAACTGCGAGGAAATCAATACACAAAAGAAATGTCTACGCTGACATGGTGCGTCGTAAGGAAATTGGGCCGTGAGAGGCGGGGTATGTGGGATGTGGGAAGTGAGAAGTGTGGTGAGAAGAGTGAGTAGGAGAATTTAGGCTGTTTGGCTGTGGGCAATCCATGCATCGTGCGCTTCTCGAAGGACTGGATGCTGTCAATATATGTCTTTCTTGTGGAGGTGACTCGACTTACTTTGCAGGACGTGGGCTTGTAGGGCGGAAGACTCGCATGCGCACTGCAGCGTCCGGCCGTCGACGAAGTCTAGGACCACGCTGTTGGGAAGTTCCTGTTGGTCTTGGTCAGGAGGATAGGGAGCCTTGAACTCAGTAAGGTGGAAGCGCTTTGTAAGACCCTTCGGATTTGATATCGAGGGGCCCAGAATGAGATTCCCTGTGGCGTCTATCTCTGCGAATCGGCGTTTCCAGAGCTATTCGTATATCAGCATTGTACTTGAGCTGTGGCAAGAAGATAAACTCACCAACGTGTCAGGGAACTGGACGTTAATTTCGCCGACCTGAACAGGAGGTGGCGGTTCTCGTAGAGACGATAACGAAGTAGATCGCAGATCCTGCTCAGGGAGCGCAAGGCCTGATTGAGAGCTCTTCAGACCTAGGCCTGAGGACATCCTCTTGAACAATTTGCTCGTACGTGAATCTTTCTTTCCTTTCTTTTCCTCGCGCTTC
The DNA here is from genome assembly GCA_028584115.1 of Stagonosporopsis vannaccii. NCBI lineage: Eukaryota > Fungi > Ascomycota > Dothideomycetes > Pleosporales > Didymellaceae > Stagonosporopsis > Stagonosporopsis vannaccii. Next base: position 143,131 of record VWXS01000029.1, on the reverse strand, counting down.
TCCTCTTCGCCATCAGGGCTGTGGATCGACCTCGTCTCGCTCATTCGGCGACCGAACGATCTCCAGCTGCTTTCAGATGACGAACGAGGGAGTGCAGATCCCTGGTCGCGCGAGTTTGACGAAGATGGTGCTCGCGGCGAAGCAGGGTCCATTGTGGCAGCAGGCGCCGTCTTCACACGAGTTGGGCTTTTGGGGACAAACGTAGGCTTCTGATGATCGATGATCAATGGACTCTGGTGGAGGTCCAGTGGAGTCGTCTCGGTTGGCATGGCCAACGTAGGTTGCTTAGTTCGGTCATCCTGGATGATGCGAGCAGTAACCTGCACGGTCTCGGGCTGCTCCACTTGTTGGAGGTTGTATACTGTTTGGTCCGTTGATATGGGGGAAGGCTCCAGAGTAGGCTTCTTATCAGGCGTTGTCTGATTGGACAAGCTCAAATGTGACGGACTGCCCAGACGCTGGATAGGCGTACCACTGGGAGACCTGTCGATTGGTGATGCTGCAAAGAAGTTTGATTTTCTCTGGGCCAGACTGGATCCGGGCCTCGACCGGGGGGGATCATGCGGACTCAACGATGCTGTCGAGTCACGCTTCGACTTTTCTGCAAGTGCTTTGATTCTTTGTGCGATGCCACCAGAAACTTTAACGGAGTTCATTTTAGCTGGCGGGCCCATATCCTCGCTCCTGGTTGACGTGGTCCATGGACCTGATGACTTCCTGGCAAGCTGTTCTGGTGATGTCCGGGTGGCCTGGTTGAACGACGTCGAGGCAGCCCGCTTAGGCGGCGAAGAGATCTTGGGCTCAGATGGCTGTCGAGGAAAGACTGGCATGATCGGCGACTTGGACACGGACATTGGCTTCGCCTGCCGAACCTCCGCGCTACGAAGTTCTTCCATAAAGGAGTCGTCGGACAGGTACTCTGCCTCGGAATTGTCTGCGCTCACCTGGATAGGGTCAAGCAGCGCCCTGCGCTTTTCTTTTGTCTGGTACCAGCTCTCCCTCTTCGAGGTGGGTAGGATCATTGACTCCCTATTGCGCCTCTTAGATTGGCTGTCATTCTGCTGGATGTGCTCGTCAGGGGGCATGTAGATGGTTGACTCGCGGTTAGAGCGGCGTGATTGGTCTTGAGGGCTAGGTGGCATAAGGGTTGTTGTGGATTCCCGCTTTGACGTTTGAATCTCATTTGCCTCAAGTGGGGCGTCCTCTGGCGGGGTCGGCAACTGACTAGGTGTCTGCATGTCCAACGAAGGAACCGGCGTCTTGCTTTCTGGCACAACCGTTGGTGAGCTGTCGATGGACTGCTGCTCGTCTAGAGCATCCCAGGTTGTATGTTCTGGAAGGTCTGCAGCCTTCTGTGCATCATCCATGTTATTATGATCATCCTCTGACAGGGATGAGGGCCGGGTGGACGGTGCAACAGATGACCCCTGCGTCTGCGCAGATAGCGGCGAAGACACGGATACAGCAGAATTGAGATCATCGTTCTCCGTCTGTTTGTTGGTGTAAACCATTCCAGAGCTGTCCATTGCGTGAGACGAAGTTGTGTCCTCTTCTAGCGATATCTTTCTGTCCTCAAACTCCTCCTTGTTGTGTGCTTCGACAGCGTCCTCTCCGTTCCTTGCCGGTAAAGGGGTTGCAGCGTCGGCATCTTCAGCCGTCAACTTGCTACCAGACGCGTCACTGGTTGTGCTGTCATCAGCGGGTAAAGTTACAGGCTCAGCACCCTGTTCTTTGGCTGTGCCGTTTTCCGCTGCGTCCTCTGCTGCCGCCTCTGCCGCCTCTGCCGTCTCCTCTGCCAGCTTGCTCTGTCGGTCTTGTTGGGCCTTCATCTGCTTCTTACGCAGCTCCAGCGCCTTCATCAAGCGTGCTTTCTCCTGTGTGTTGCCGTGTGACCTAAGTCCACCGCTGAAGCTCACGGGCATGGAGCGTACACTGGCCGGGCTCTTGAGAGAAAAAGTCACAGAGATGGGCGAGATAGGTGTCTCGGGTATGGGAGACGGCGGCGGTATAGGCAGGGCCACGGGGTTTGTGAGACTTGCTGCGGAGGCTGAGTCCTTGAGCCTGGGTTTCTTCGCCTCGGCTGCTTTGCGATTGGCAGAGCGAAGCCCAGATGGTAGTGAGGACTTTGTTTTGGGGCCAGGCTGAGAGCCGCTGCCTGACGTAGACGGTCGTCTGCCTTCTTGCGATGCGCGGGGTCGTGGCCCCAGCTTTTCTTTTGGTTTTGTGTATTGTGCGTAGTAGTGCTCGTACAGCTCGTTGTAGTCGGGGCGAGCCGTCTGTGAGGAAGCACGGGGCTCAGGGCCGGCGTCGAACAGCTTGTCGTAGCTCGTGAGCGTCTCCCTGAAGTCGCTAAGATTGTCTGCGTCGGGCGTCGGCGGGGCCTGTGTAACCGCCTCAACGGTGGTGTGCGAGACGTCTGGCGCTAGCTTGGCGTGTGCGGCGACAGCGTGCTCGTCGAGGACGACGGGGACTTGTTCGGCGTGCTGCGAGGGCGCGGCCGAGGCCACTGAAGCGGTCCGCAGAGGGTCGTCGTCGGTGCAAGGTGTGGGCTCGAGGACAGTCGGCACCGTGGACGACGCGGTCGGCGAGCGGTGCAGAACAGCGGTGTCGTCTCCTGCAGGCTGGCCAGGCGCCTCGGACTCTTCGCGGATCCAGCTCAGCTTCTGGTGGCGGGCAGACGAGCCACTGGACGAGGAGCTCGAGGGGGCGGCGGTGTGCAGGGTGCAGGCCGAGGTAAGGGCGGCATCGCTAAGCTCTTCGGGGGAGCTGATGGAGAGGACAAAGTCGTGCGGCGCAAACCTGTCGGTCACGGTGATGAAGTGGACGGCAACGCGGGCTGCAGCGCGTGTTAGCGCAGCGCTGGGCGGGCACTCGGGCGCTGGGTGTGCGTGTGCGGGGCGGCATACCTTGGAGCAGGCGCGAGGTGCCCTCCGGGACGTACTTGACGAGCACGCGGCGGCGGCGGTACAGCAGCAGGCCGTACAGCGGCGACTTGTCCTCGTACTGTGCGACGGCCGCGCGCGCCTCGTGGGCCCCGCCAGTTCCCGCCGTCAGGACGTCGACGGCATCCCTGGCCGTGTACTTGAGCAGAAACCTGTACGCGCACCATTAGCACAGCGGCTGGAGATTGCGGAGTGTTCGGGGCAGCGCACCATCCGCCAGCCTCGGCCAGTGCGCTCTGGTACGCCTGGGTGACGGCGGCGGCGTCCAGCCCGTTGAGCGACATGGCGGCGAGCGCGCAGGGCCTGCGGAGAGCGGCAGCAGGCGGCGAGGGCAGCAGCCGGCGGGCAGGTGAAGCTGCAGTGTTTGGAGGTTGCGCGGTCGTTGCGCGCTGTGCTAGCTGGGCGCCGATGCGGCCAGTGCGTAGGGGTCAGCGAGCTACCGCGCGGGCGCCAGGATCCAGCGACGGCGGCGAGTCAAGGCAGCGCCGCTCTGCGACTGCGGCGTGGGCGGTGCGGACTGGCCGTCTCTGCGCGCGTCGGCGTACGGCGGCACGCACAGCAGATGGGCGGCGGTCGAGGGCGAGGGTGCAGCACGGGCGCGCAGCTCACCCGGCCTGCAGCAGAGGAGCAGAAGGGGGCCCGCAGCGGCGTGCCTGGCGAGCGCGCGAACTGCTGCACTGCTTAGTGTTTCAGATTCCAGCAACAGCAGCCACAGGCATGCCGCGCCCCGCCTCGGGCGCCCTCCCGGACCTGTCGTGTCGACTGCTGGCGCCCTGCACCGTGGCCCAGACGGCTAACCGCCTGTGAGCTGCTGCTACTGCACGCGGCCTTGGGGCGTGCCGTTGGAGGAGCGCGGGAGCACCGCGAGGCTGCTGCTCCTTGACAGCTGCAGGAACGCTGCCCGGCGGCGTGGGCGACAAGAATCGCCGTCGCAGCATTTGCCATGGCCGTGCAAGCACCACACGCCGTGCGCATCCAATGGCTTGCTCAAACAGAAGCTGCCAGGGCCAGCAGTCTCGCTTTCAGTCTTCTGACGTCCTCCACAGCCAGCCTGCGATAGACGTTGCACTTGCAGCTGCCGGACAGTTTTCTCCAGCCAGTCGCCGTTGAGAACGCGGCGGCCTCCCCAGGCTGGCCTTGCCCTGGCTCCGGACTGCAGAACTCTATCAGACGCAGCACACGTTGGCTGGAACCAACTACCTCCCAATCCAGTATTGCTTCTGCTCAACAATGCAATGCCGCAGCTCCTTCTAGCTTCCTGGTCTCCAATTGTTGCAGCAACCCAACTTTTCATCACGCTACCTGGACAGCTGCCCAGCTCTAGCATCCACGACCCCTCCACGCAATCGATACGCCCCAGGAGAGCCCCCACCCCCTTGCAGCGTGCATCCATAGTCCACCCCACCAGCCCACTCTCTGCGAACCACAGAAAGCCTTGCCACGATGTACCCAAGTCCAAGTGGAGAAGTCTGTGGCTGGAAACCGCACCTCGATAGCATCGGACGGCAGCGGCCGGCCTCACGCCTCTCTTAACGACGCCGTATCCCCGCCATCGCGTGCCCACAGCTGCGGCGATTGCACAACGGCTCGCTCAACACGCCCACTTACTGCTCGGAATCTGCAACAATCGATAAATTTACCACCCTTGTACTGCACCTTGCGACCATGACATCACTGCCGCCCGTCTCCACTCTGCCGCATGCGACCGACACGCAGTTGACCACCGTGTTGGATCTGCTGTTCGAGCCGTCGCCGCCGCTTAATGCCCTCACCCTGCCTGTGCTGCGGTCGACGACATTTCCGAGCTATCAGGTCCTGATCACCGCCGTGAATGCTCAGCTGAAGGCGCTCGCGAGCTCCGACAGCCCCGCGGATGTCGAGAAGCTGTCAGAGATTCTGTGTTCGCATCCACGACTCGGAGAGAAAAAAGTCGACAGCGAGCAGAGCAGGAAAGAGCAGGCGCAGCTGCAGCAGGGAGCTGAGGAGGAGAAGGAGAAGCTGGCGAGTCTGAACAGAGAGTACGAAGAGAAGTTCCCGGGGTTGAGATATGTGTAAGTTGTGCTCCAGCGACGTCGTTTGCAAGAACCCACCGGCAGATGCTGCTTCATGTCCTAGTCCCCCTCGCGGCCCATGTCAAGCTCAACGCTTTCCTTAAACCTTTGGAAATTAACACAGCACAGTGTCTTCGTTAACGGGCGGCCCCGCCCCGTCATCATGGAGAACATGCGCTCCCGCATCGACAGGGGCGATGTCAAAGCCGAGCGTCAAGAGGCCATCCAGGCCATGTGCGATATAGCCCTCGATCGAGCCACAAAACTGCAAGCGTGACTATCTCCCAAGCTCTAAAGCGTTAGTGGCTGAAGGCCGTAAAGTGGTTCGACTGCCTTGAGATTCCTCCAGCTGAGATGCCGCGTCACGGACTGAGTCACGGACTGAAGATGGGTTGCAGACTACCGCATATTCAGGACACGGGAGCATGCGGACTGTGTGATCAAGACCATGTCCTAGTGGGAACGAAGTAACAGAGTGCGACCGGACGTAATCTGTACGTTGCTGTGGCGGTGTTCATTGCAGTGATGGAGCAAATAATGAAGCCTTCACAGGTGCAAGATCTGGTAGAGTGTAAAGCTGCACACTCAATCTGCCACGTCCTTGTCAGAGGATCTTGCATATATTCGAAGCATAAATTTCATATATCAACCCCCCTCAGTGCCACAGAGCCACACAGTCCTTGTTTGTTTTTCCACGCCACTGACCCTCCCTTGATGACTGACCTCCTACTTCTCTCCCCTCCCTTGACGACTGACCTCCTACTTCTCTCCCCTCCCTTGACGACTGACCTCCTACTTGTCCTCCCCTCCCCAGCCCACACCATCAGCAGCCAGAAAATTAGGCGACATGGAAGCAGGCACCATGTCCACGCTCCGTACCGGCGCTACACACTCCACCGCCCTCTGTTCCTCAACCGGCACAGGCGCCCCCGGATACTGCACGGCGAGCGGGCCCGCCTCGAGGTACTGACCCCGCGAACCCGCGCCGCCGTAATAACCATACGGCGCCTTCTTCGCCTTGGCCGAGCAACCACGCACAGCGCTGCACCACTCTGCGTCCCCTGCATCGCTGCCGGACCCCGCTCTCCCGACCTCACACGCATCCAAGCCGTGCTGTGGCGGCGGCGTGGCCACAGCCTGGCTCGCGGTCGTGTGCGCCGTGGAGAGCGAGTCGGCCGTATCCACGGACGCCGAGAAGGGGCTGTCGTGGCGGTCGTCGTCGTCATCCACGCCATCCCCCTCCCAGAAGAAGGAATATCTGTCCTCCTCCCTGTCGTCGTCGTCGTCGTCGTCGTCGTCGTCAAGATGCGAGTACATGTCCACGGCAGAACGGTGTTTGGCGTCTGGTTCCTCCACGTCCAGGGCGTCGTAGTTGGATAATCCGAGTGGAGAGGGTAGGTGCGGTTCGTATGTGCGTGCCGAGTGCTGGATGCGGGGTGGCGGGAGTGCATATGCGGCGTTGGGACTCGTGTAGTTGGGCAGAACATCATTCAGAGGGGGAGAGATGCATGTTGGAGAGGGGCTTCTGGAGGCAGTCGGTGAGTGTGTCGGCGAGACAGATTGGGGGCCAGAGACCACGTGGTGATTTGCAGCACGGACGGCAGCAGAGAGGGGAATGGGTTCTGTTGGTGAGTGGACGGGTCGGGTGTAAGTGTGAATAGCTCCGTAGTTGAAAGTCAGTCGTGCCAGCTCGAGCTGTTGCTGTTCCCTCTCTTGCTCCACCAGTAAGCGCCTGCGTGAGACGGCGTCGCGGGCGGCGACAGCACCGCGTCGGATCCGGTTTAGAATGGCGGCTTTGGGAAGCAGATTACGCCCAGCAGCCTTCTGCTTCGCCCAAAGCGCGATTTTAGAACTCCCTCTGTCAACGATATTGGTCGCCGGGTGGGAGAATTGGGGTGATAGGCGGGAGGTGATCAGGAACAGTCTGAGCCTCCGTTTCTTCTTCTGCATGCATGAATGTTCACCATCAACGTCTGCTGCTACTCTGCCGCGCTTCCTCGACTGTGGCATGGGAGACGTTGGCAGAAAGATAAGACTAGTCTCAGGCAGTGCCAACCTTTTGAACGGGATGGTCGGCTGTGCTATGTCAAGCATAGGAATTGGTGTCTGGAAGAGTCCGGTTCCTGGACCGCGCAACATTTTGCTGGGCGTCATCCTCCGTTGCCCAATTTTGTATGTCGTCTTGAAAGAGAGATGTGGAGAGGCAGACAATTCGGCATGCTCGCGTAGGTGCTGAAGGTATCCCTAGTCAACAAGGAGTGCAGGCGTCGTACGAAACACCACTGCCGGAGGCATTCAACGATGATGCCTGCGCTAATGTTGCGGTGAATAATAACCTTGGGAGCGCATCGAATCCGTGAATGCGTTGGGCTATCCTTAGTGGACGTGAGTGGCTACCGTGCAAATATCACGAGACCAGACTTTCAGAGTGTCGTGGTGGCCAAGTGCGCGTGCCACGTCCGAATAGAAGCGAAGTGCCGATGTCGCCAAATCTTACAAAGAGTAACGACACAACGGATTGGCGGTGAACTGGTGGACAAAATGGTAGAGACGAGCAATTGTTCTCAGGGAAGGGAGCTGTGTTGTCTTGAGGAGGCGCCTCATCTGACCCGAAGCTATGGGCAGGCTTGGAAAATGCGGAGAACCATGCCTTGTCTGCCTTGTAACCAATACCATTGGACAACGTGCTCAATGATTGTCCGCCATCGCGTCTGGACGCTGTTCATCTGCATCGGCTTGCCCAAGATGGTCACTCGCCCTCAAGGGTGTCTGGTGAGCCTGCTGAGATCTAGGCAGCGAAGGATCCGCCGCACCCTGTTCCTGTCGGCCTGCCCAAATCGCTCATATTCTAATCGCGCATGTGGCGACACAGAAAATAAAAAAAGACGTGCGCGGAGAAGGTCTCCAGCTTATCGTGAGTGCGAGTGGCGCAAAGTGAGGCTTCAATCGAGTAGCTTCCGCGGAATCTAGTTACTTCCTGCCACATGTGTCGATCATGAGACAGTTTGCGAACAGTACACATGATTGTCAATTCTAAAAAGTCACTGAACTTGGTGTATCAATGTCCCTGGAGATACAAGGTCGTCTACGCCTGTTCAGGTCTGATGAAGAACAGGCGGAGTGCGGCGCATCGCGAACAGCTGGGCTCAACCAACCACCTACCTCATGCAGGCTCACTGGCCTGTACTCCGCTCTGCACTCCACATCTGACAAGCAGAAGCCAGCCCAATAGTTGCTCCGTAATGGGTCACTGTGAGGCTCAGCGCCACCATGCAGGTGGCAACGTGAGCAGACGGATTTTCGCGCGAAAAAGCAAATTGGCACAGCGACAGCGCCAGGCAAGATGACGCTGCAGCCCGACCAACCGATGATGACAGAGCAGCTGAATGCACACTATGCGATGGTCCGCTTGCGACATATGGGGATTTGATGGCGACTACTGAGCAACGTGGAGCGACATGACGCAGTAAAGGTTCGGTCTGGAGAAAGTCAGCCATTGGTACAGCAAGTTGTTGTAAAGCGGACATGGAAAAGCACTATCAGAGTTGTTCAACATTTTGGTATCTGTCAGCAACGTCTTGCTACTATAATGCATCCCATTGACAAGGATATTATCCGTGTTCCTGTTGTCACAGGTCCTTCACACTCTTCATGTCCTTCCCCAAGGACCGATGCGCACGCGGTTCCACGTTAGATCTGTGCTCGATCAAAACCAGTTGCGCTGTGTGATGCCGCTTCTATACTGTGCCAGTGTCCTTTTGATATCTTATCATACTCAATGGGCTTCTGTGTGCCTCCGGCTTTGATATGCTCCATTCAACTTTGTGAAGCGTTCGTGCAGCTCCTCCTCAGGGATGCTGATATATTGCAGAGTACTCATGGACCAGCATGGAGGCGTCAGATCATCAGGTCTGGGTCTGGCTGCCATAAATACAAGTCACGGTCTGCGCTGGCCAGCATGTTCGTCCTGGGGTTGTAGCCTATAACAGCGGCCCGGCCATGTCCCGGTAGCTTCTCAGTAGGCTCCAGAACGTTATTCGGTGTCGGCGGTTTCGAGATGTCCCACACCAGAATCCCATCCTCGCTGCTGCCACCAACCAGATACTGGCCGTCTGGTGTCACACATACGTCACCCTGTCCAGCAGCAAGAGTGTTACCGTTTGACTTGTGAGAGTTGTGACCAGGGCTTGACGTGCCAGGCGTCAGCCGCCCTGAAGAACCCCCTTTGCGGTAGCAGAAGTGTGTGATGTCTCCAGAGAATGCGTCAAGGACGAAGTGGCCGCTATCATTTGTTGCAACTATCAAGCTCTTGCCGTCATTTGTGAATTCAATCTTGGTCCACTGGCCCTTTCGCCCACCAAGGAATCGCTGCTCGAGTTCTTGCAGGTCGAAGGTTGCAAAGGGTGGCTTGTCATAGTTGCGTACGTCGTACAACAGTATAGTCTGAGTATCGGCCGAGGCAACTGCAATGACTGTAGCGGAGGGATCGTATGTAGCGAGGTACGGCTTGTGGAGGTTCAGTCGGCCAACGTGGTTTGGCGACTGAAGATTCCAGAGGCGGACGGTATTATCTGCTGAGCAGGAGATGAATGTGTCAGATGACGGACACAATGATATTGAGGTCACTGTGTCTTCATGGCCCTTGAAATAGCGAATGTACGAGTTGTCGTGTGTGGACAGGAAGCGCAGCGTGTCGTCTACTTTTGTGCTTGCATAGATGATGCTCTGCGCATGGTGAGAGAAGCGCGCCAAGTGCACGCCATACTTCTGCGATTTGAGCTCTTTCGCATGCTTTCCTTCTTTGCAATTGTATATCTGGAGGGTGTCGTCGTCGCGGGCTACAATGGCAAGCTCGCCCGTGTCGTCGAAATCAAGAGAAGTGACAGAGGTGCTCGAACTACCGGACTTGAAGCGCTGGGCACTCTGTCAGTACAATTCGATTCATATCTGGCATGCATGGAAGCTTACTCTCGCCGGTCGAAAGCTCGATATGACGTCGCTCACTTTCTGTGTAGGCGGCCCTGCAGGTGGGGGAGGTGGGCCTGGCGTCGCTGACCCAGCCATTGTTGCGCGGATTCACGGATGTGTGTATTGGCGGGGATCTGTGTGCAGCCTGAGGAGAAAATCCTAGAGCATGGTATTCTTGTTGGATCTAGCTTCAAGTCGCGTCGCGTGTCTCGAGCCAGACGCGCAGAGCTTCGAAATGTTAAGCCGCGGGAGAGCGCAGATCGATACGGTGGACCCTGCGCTTGGCAGGCTTGCATCACCGCTCCGACCTCGGCCATAGGAAATCTACGGATTATTCATGCTGAGCTTACCCTTTGCAACAACAGTCCTCAATTGATCTACGCTGGCCACTTCAGCAGACCTCGCTACCTAGCCCATTCCGCTCCCTCTTTCGATCCATCTTCGATCTCTGGACAGATCGCCACACGTCCAAAGGGAGGGAAGCTTCAAGCACGGCCAGCCCGGAACCGGGAATATCAAAGAGTCGTAGCACAAGGGCTCAGAATGTCGACAACGCTGGGGTACGTGTCGCCAGAAGCACGGGAACTGCTGCATAAAAGCTGACATCTCTAGGTCGTTCATTGCGGGTGGAATTGCAGCATGTGGTGCGGTAACGGTTACCCACGGTTTCGAGACGGTTAAGATTCGGTGCGCACGAATGCACCCTCTGCGCTGGTCATTTGGCACTGACAGGTATTCAGATTGCAATTACAAGGGGAGCTGCAGTCGAAGAAAGCGGCGCCGCGAATGTACAAGGGCGTATTCCACGGCGTCAAAGTCATCCTTTCAAATGAAGGCCCCAAGGGTCTTCTCCGCGGCATCAACTGCGCCTATGTCTACCAGATGACTCTCAACGGATGTCGGTTAGGGTTCTACGAGCCTCTGCGAGCAGGCGTCACACAGGCCATATACCACGATCCTACGGTACAATCGTTCGGCGTCAACATCTTCTCCGGCGCCGCATCAGGCATTCTCGGAGCCGCGGCTGGCTCGCCCTTCTTCCTCGTTAAGACACGTTTACAGTCGTACTCGCCTTTCCTTCCCGTAGGGACCCAGCACAACTACACAGGCGCCGTCGATGGCATGCGCAAGATCTACTCGAACGAGGGGATAAAGGGTCTCTACCGTGGTGTAGGGCCAGCAATGGTGCGCACCGGTTTCGGCAGCTCCGTACAACTTCCGACATACTTCTTCGCAAAGAGGCGGTTAGTCAAGCACCTTGGGATGGAAGAGGGCATGCCGTTGCACATTGCCAGCAGCACGGCCAGTGGTTTCGTTGTCTGTTGCGTTATGCATCCTCCAGATACTATCATGTCGCGCATGTACAACCAGACCGGCAATTTGTATAGTTCAGCATTTGACTGCCTGTATCGAACAGTCAAGACGGAAGGCATCATGGCTATGTACAAGGGGTACTTCGCGCATCTTGCGCGAATTTTGCCGCACACAGTAAGTTCCATAATGAGAAACTGTGATTTTGTTGCTAACAATTATCAGATCCTCACTCTTACACTCGCCGAACAGACGAACAAGTATATGCGCAGAGTCGAAGACCGATTAGGGTTTACAGGTGCCAAAGCGGCCATGTAGATGAATATTGAGGTTTTTAAATGTACAACATTTCTATGTTCATCGAATTGCATAGCGCGTCGGGCTTTGGCGGAGCAGGCACAAAACATTGGTTTGGATGGTCACCGGCTTGTTGTTCTAGGGAGCACGATGGTTCACAGCACCCTGATCTAGAGTGTCAATACACATGAAAACCATGTGAAGTTCGGCTTTGTGATCACCTCCAATTGCTGGTCGTCTCTCATGCATCCTCATCCCAGTCATTAGGTAGCCACCCAATAGGCGTCGGCTTCCACAAACCGACCACCTTCTGTGGCCCCTTGATCTTTTCCTTGACCTTGCTAGAATCGAGATTCTCAACTGCTTGAACAACACCCACCTTTGGGAGCGACTCCATAATCTTCTCTGCGCTTGCGTCGACTTCCAGGGCCTTCTCATCCCCGCCTGCCTGTCCAGTTCTGTCAATCAACATGGCCTCACCATCCGCCTCACCTCGACTTGCGTCCAGAATAGCGCGCCAAAGCTCGCCCTCGGCTTCGTCCAAACTATTCACAATCCTCTCCGCGAGCTTCAGATCCCACGTCCCCAGCTCTGTCATGCAGTCTCCCAGCACCTTCTCCCTCAAAGTCTTCTCCTTATTCCCTCTTGCACTTCGCCAGTCCGTGGAGACAAGCATATGCGATGCCCACTCACACAATCCTTCCCTATCCTCGGCCCTCCTATGCGTGAGATTCATTTCTAGAATAACCATATTGAACAAATCTGTGAAGAATGGAGGGCTGGATGCAGCGAACGAGAGAAGCAGAGGACTCCAGATGAGGAATGCACCAGACATACTGGACCCCAGTTTCTTATCGGCTGGCAAGATTTGATCGTTTTCCACCAGCAAGCGGAGCAGCGCAGTTTGAATAGAAGTTGAGGGAAGCGTGGTGCTAGAAGAGCTGAAACGGAGATTGTATGTCGATAGCGCCGTGCTCGCCGCTGTGCACAGATCGGACCTCCTCTTGGACTTGATCTCCTGTTTCCGCGCTTTGACGTACGTCTTGAGTATGTTTTGCAGCTTGTCGCTCACCCCATTCTCTAGCGCGGAGTCACTGTTATCGACATTGTGGCTGGGGGGAAGGCCAAATGCAGAGTCCAGTTGGCTCCAGTACCACTCCCAAAGCCAGTCAAGAGCCGTTTTGGCGGCGCGCTTGAGTTCGCCGAGTAATGGCATATGCCGGTGGACGATGCAGTGACGGACTTCGAGGAGAGAGGATGGTGGTTGGAGAGATTTGCCTGGTGGGAACCATGATGGACGGTCGCGTGTTAGGTCGATTTGGGTGTCGAGGTAGCCGGTGATAAATCTGCTTAGTGTTAGATGGCCTGCCTTGGGTCATTCACAGTGGAAGACGTCTGATAATAAGATGTGTAGGCTATGATATTAGGGGATGTGCGTGGTCGATATTGTAGAAATGTACACACTGCGTCTCGAGCTCGCAGTGGACTAGGTTTTGTGATTGCACCATGTGGATAGGAATGAGAAAAATGTAGTTGCTTAACACATAGACGTGAGTTGGATGCATGTACAGAGATGAACGAACGCTTCATCGACGTAATGTAAGGACAGGCACGAAGCGTGTGATGCAGCGTTTGCGAGGCCAGTGCACAGACTTCTGCAGCCACGAAGCCAGAGTATCGAGAATCCCTACCTCGAGATAGCGGTTGCGTAGAGTAGTCTCGTCGCATTGTGGGTAAGTGTACAACTTTCATCCTGGAGTATCACATCGACAATATCTGCTGTCGATTCCAGCAGCAACGGCAGGCTGTCTTGTCTCGCCCGCCACGCCAGCACCTACCTCTCATCAGTCCTTCATCCTACGAGTGCCAAAACATGCCTGCTCCCAACTAACCTTGTTCACGGCGCCTTGTCTGCGATCGACGTTGTCATCGCTGAGTCGGTACAGGTCTCGCCGAAGCTGGATCAGCTCCTGGCTATTGCGCCACGGTGTGACGACAAAGTGCGTATACGACTCCATAGGAGCTGAGCCAGCTACGCGGCCGTTGTTCTCGCCTGCTTCAAGGCGTGCAGTAGTCGTACCGCTGCTGCGATTGGCCAGAACAAAGACTACAGGCTAACGCAATTTTCGCATGCACGTGACTTGCAAGAAGCACAGGAGAAAGCACATCTACCGATGTGGGCATCGGAAAGCACCCACCGACCGTAGTATCAAACGCGGAGCGCGCGGCCTCACACCACACCACACCGGACAGGTCCTTCCGTGAATGTGCTCGGGCCTTTTGGACATGCTTCCACAGGGCATGGCTGGCGTCATTGCTCTGCTCCAGCGCAAATGAGGCGTCCCGCTGCATTGGGTTTCTGGAACCTTTCTGCTCTAATGGCTCGCAAATCTTATTTCGGTCAGTGCAGCGCTAGAAAGGCGGGCGATTTTAGCCGCCGTGTGAGGACCGTGTGTGGGACGGAAGACTGCTGGCGTGGCGCTGGAAGGTTCTCGGGCGCTGGGAGATGAGTGCGTGGGTTGGTGCGCTGATGCTGGTATGCCTCGGTGTAAGGCGCACAAGGTTTCACTTTCAACTTGCACTAAATCGCTGTTGCGCGCACACGCGACGGAATGTGGCTGTTGGAGAATGCTGAAGCAGATTTGCATTCAACAAGATTCAATAGCATCGACACTCCCTCGCACTGCCCTGCGCATGTGTATGCAAAGTGCTGTTGTCTGGAGGGTCATCTATTATCTCTTGTAACGATCAGAAAGGGTTAGTCAGACACTTTCATGACTACAACGTACCTTTGGGTACAAAGAGGCAGTACTTGTGTACAGGGCAACTGAATCAGAGGCAGGCACGGCGAGGCCCAAGATCGTCTGCAGTGACATGCACGCCCGTAACGGCATTTCGCAAGCAGCATTCGACGCGGCGGTGCATCGGTCGCTTTGTTTCTTGATGAGACGCATGCGGCAGATGTCAAAGATCGCGTTGATATCTGGTTTTGACGGCGCATTCGTACTGCTGGGCCTGCCGGGATTGCCGGGTCTTCGGCGAGCGTCCGGTTGCTCTGATTCCTTGTGGCAGCACTGTATTTTTCAACCGGGAACATGTCCGTCAGCATGCCCTGGATGCTTTAACGATTGGGATCTGAGTGGAGAACAGGGGGATGATGCTAATGTCAGATTGGCTCTGAGTTTGCGCGTGCATGGTACGATTGTGGAGGTCGTACAGCAGCCGTGAACGCGAAGTCCCAAATAACTTGTTGAATGGATGTGGAGCTAACGCCGATCAGCTTGGAACCCTCCATGGCAATTTCGACGTCAGGAGACGGCAAGTAGAAAGTTACGTATATGCTGGAATTTGTGTTGATTATTGTATATAGGTGTTGTTGTACAACTCATCTGACCTCGTTACGAGCGATGTTGTGCCAAAAAAGGCAATGGGTATCTGTTAAAGAATCTACATTCCGAATTGAATCGCCCAGATGTTTTGTTTGAACTGAAATCCACCCCAGTGTATTGAACAAGGTGATCAACGAAGCCACCCGTACCCGATGCCCGCGTCCTGCACTGGCATGTCGGGTTGTTTCAGCTGTTGGAACCACCACTCCTTTGATACCGTCTCGTCGTCATCGAAGAAGAAGCTCTGGCCTTCCATACTCCCGGGTGTGTGACCTTTTACATGAACTGGCAGCTGCAGTTGCTGAGCCTGCGGATTTGCTGCTGGTAGTGGTGGAGAGGGCTCCCCTATGCTGCCCTCGGAGCTTGCGTCATCTTCATCATCGTCGTCGTCATCAACCTCAGGTGGCTGCCAGGTCTCCTCGAGCTTTAGTCCTTTGCCTGTTGGCTCTACCAGACCACCCAAAGCTGACATTGGGTCAGGGGCATCGTATAGACCCATACCCACTAGCTCCTTGCCATCGTCCTCAGTGACCATCTGGTCGCTGTGATCTGAAGGGTGCTGGATAGGCAGGAATTCCGCAGACCCATTTTGCGAGTCCATGAACGACTGTCCTTGGCTCTTCTGAGCCCATTGTTGCAGATACCAGGGCAACGGTTCAGTAGAAGGTGTGTTGATGGCAGAATGAGCGTATGACTGTGTTTGATGCGGGGCGTCCTGCCAGCTGTAATCAGACTCGTCCGAGCCTCTATGCATTCCGTATCCGGTAGGATATGTCTGATAGCTTGTATTCGAGTCGTACGTGGAATTTCGCATGGAAAGGGAGTAGAAGTCCGATGTGTGGCCCGAGTTTCTAGATCGGGTGTGCCATGACCATTCTTGCTGCGAAGGGGAAGCTACATATCCTGACGAACGTGGAGCAGCCCATTGATTCGAGGACGGATGCCAGCTCACAGGCCTGCTCGGCTGTGGACGCTCATCCAACTCCTCTTCTGAGTCTTCGATGCCGAACATCATCTTATAGTGATCGTCTAATGTCGCGTAGAGCTTGGGCTCTGTTGTTGTTTTCCTTCTCTCCATTGTCCTCGGGCTGTTATGGTGGCTTTTTGGCTTTTCAACACGTGAGGACCGCGATGGTTGCGTTCCTGAGCTCCTCGACGTCCGTCGAGGCAGCTGTGAGTTATGGATTTGGGCGGACATATTGGGGGCGTATGTGCTGGTGCAAGCAGCACAACGAGAGAAAGGATGGAAAGGTCGTTGTCGAAAGTCCAGATGCTTTGAATAAGGTTGTTATCGAGTAGTCGTATACATTGCAGTCACACTTGGTCGTCTCGGATAGCCTAACAGCACGGGGGAACAAGAAGGGTATATTCAATGCCAAGACGTATGGACGAATTGGGCAGGATATATGGGGAAATTGAGAATGGGCAACGTCGCGGCACAAGTCATGGTCTGTACAAGAAATGCCAGGGCCAGGCTAGTGGAAACTCAAGAACTACTGAAAGAGGAATGGAAGCAGACAAGGAGCGGAAACTTCACTGACTGCTTCGATACGGGACCGCTAAGGGATAGCTCGGTGAGGGACTGCTGTGACGACTAGGCCGAGTGGCACGGCTGGAACGATGATCCAAAGCATGGGATGCAGACAACGAAAAGTAACGCGAGGAATGACCAAATCACAGGACAGGGAAGGCATTCGACGAAGGCGGGTACCAATGTATCATGGCGCAACGGAGCAACCGTGCAGCGGAGGTTGGCCGGCTCATCGAGACAGCAAGCAAGGGAAGCTACCGCACCTACAAGGTGACGGTACACTGCGGTAGTGCGACTAGGCTCCGGAAGGATGAACTTACTGTTGCGACTCAGCTGGGTCCGCCGCCAGGGTGCAGTGCCCTGTGCATGGGGCCCGCCAGGCGGTCTGCTAGCCCTGAAGATTCATGTTCAGCGAAAGACGACGGTGCATAGCGGCTTGAGCATCGGCTGCGTCATGTTTTAGCCGCGCCCGCAACGACGCACAATTAGTGGGAGAGCGCTGGGCGAGACGGAGCGGCTGGGCCACGCCAGTCGCATGCAGACGAAATTGCTGCTGAGGAGACGAGATCGTTGGTGCATTTAGCAGATAGCCGTGTCGCTGGGCGCCATCGTCTGTGGCCGTATCAAGGGGCCGGGAAGAAGCCAAACTTTGGGGGAGCAAGATGCAGTGCAGTGCCTAGTTTCGGAATCGGAAAGGCCTGGGAAGCGAAGTCCCCCCCCCCTGCCATTGCGACGTCTTTCACGGAAGGCCTGTGCTAGCAGCCAATCAGCGCGCGCTCTCAGGCCTGCATTTCCCCATCACGCCCACAACCCAGCGCCTCCTGCCTGGTTGCGCGTGCCGCCGGCAAACCAAGCTGCTGGCCCATGGTACCCAAGCGCGATCTGGGGTGGGCGCAGCTGCGCCGACGCTATTGGCCACCTTGCAGCCGAGCGTCTTCCAGAAATTGACATGCAGCCAGCTTGCCCCTGCCAGTGCTTGCCTGCCACGGGGGCGACGAAGCATAACATGGGTCCGTCCAGGATGCATGCAGCATCGATGTCTGCATCCGCCGGAGTCACACAGCCAACGGGCAGCAACCTTAGCGGAGATTGCAGCAATCAGCACATCACATTCACCCGGCACAGCGCATACGCATGCCATCAGCCTCACCCACATGCGCCTGCAGGCAGTCTGAGCACCCTGCCGTCAGAACCCGCTTTCACCCCTCGGTGGCCCACTCTCCATGAGAGTGTGTGCCGCCACCGTGGACGCCCAGGCACCCCTTATGCGACAGGCGAGCCTGGTATTCCGGTTTGAGCCAAGTCAGCGATGGACATGAGCACCACCCTCGTTGTGGATCATTGAGCTCTTTGAAACCGTCCGCAGGCTGCTGACACCGAGCCACCGGCCATACTCGCTCGGAATGCACACGAGCACACGAAACGAGCATTGCGGCCGAGTCTTGAATCACGACGCGGGACGCAAGTCTTCTGCTCGTCGATCTACGATTAATAGCACTCGGTCTGTGTTGGAAAGCAGTATGACGAGAAGCTACGGACTACAGGCAGCCGTTCGTATGACGGGAAGGCAGACGTCGTCGCTGCGACGTGTTTTCTGATGTCGCTATAGTGTATTGACTCCGATCGCCGCGATGCGGTGCGCTGCTTTCAGTACATTGTGGGTGACGATAGTCCGGCTGCGCCTCAGTGACAAAGCAGCTTGTGCACCACTTTACACGTTGCAGTTGCCGCTATTGTTGACCGACCCTGCCACTACTGGCCTCGGCGACGATGACGGTTGAGCCAGAAAAAAAAGGCCACCGAGGCGTCCTTAAACGACCCCACGGTGACCAGGCCCGAATCAGCAATACCGTTTTCGATAACGAGAAATCCCCGTGGCGTGGCTTGTGCAGATGCAGCCGAAGCGCCGAGAATCCTGGTAGCATCCCGCCTGAATGATCGACAGCGGTCCAACGCGGGCGCAAGGATGGTTTTGACGGTTCAAACGAACCGGATCATGTCAGGGGGCTGGTGTCTTGTCGCCAGAGGAGTGTGGGAACCACGCGTATGGCTATGGCGTATGCATGGGTGACCTTTATGAGATGGTGCCGATGTGCATCATGTTCGACCAGCCGCAGCGAAACTCCCCTGTCCTCGTTGCCTTTGAGCTGACGTGTAATACTGTCGTCGCAAGATCGTCGACAGAAGCCTACATAGCGGTCAGCGGCGTGGATTCTTCAATCGTTTTATGATGCAGCCGCAGAGTTTCCGCTACACACCCTCGGTGACCTCAACTGCTGACAGCATGTCAGCCTTGACAATCACTCGTGTTGATTGTACAGTGCACCAATGAGAAGGCCCGTATCCCGCTCTTCACCATTTCTCATGTACCACACTTACAGTAGTCGGCATAATTGCAGCAGGCGGCCTCGGTTGCTTTTGTTAGAAATCACACAATGCTGCACCTTGTGCATCACGAGACACATCCTGTCCATGTCAGCGTTGGCTCTTGACCCTGTCTTGTTCTGCACTTGTTTGTTCATTTTCTTTGTGCATCACTTTGAACAGCAGCAGAACGGCATACTCTAACTATAGCTTCCCGTGGGCTGTCCGCTCATCGCAGACCCAAACACTTGCCACACGACCAAAGTCTTGACAGTATGACAACAGACGTAAAGTTGCATTAAACGGGTGTCACTGTGATGCGCAGCAACCTGTTGGCTCAATCAATCGAGATTGCGAAGTGCGACCAGTTGTCTCATTTCCAAGGATCCGCTTCCAGCAGGTGTGCGTTGACTCTCAACCCAGGCCTTACACGCCAAGTGCCGCCCATCTCTGACAGCCACACGCCCGGCAATCTGCAACACGGGAAGAGAACCCTCATGACGTACACTCATCGTGCCACGAGACGTGTGGGTCCAAACGTGGCGTTATATTTGTAGACGACTGTTGGCGAAGAAAAGCTGTTTGCGGAAGCGCTAACCAGTAGCAGAAGGCAGCTCCAGCTCGCTATCCCTTGTGGTCGGTTCCTTGTATCCACCAGCTGTGGTCGGAAAGCGTTCTTTTCTTAGTGCAAAGGGTCAGTATTTTGTAATCTTGATGACTGGCTGGCTTGCACACATTAAGACAATACTGCAGCCTTGACCCCATCGACGATACTCGACGCCAATCGTCTCACTCTACCATTGGAACGCTTACATCCGTTCCTGATACAGGGATATATTCTCGAGCGTGCAGGCGGGTGTAGAATCGGCAAGAGAATTCGGTGGATCGCTAGCTTGAAAAAGATTATTGCCGATCGTAGTCAGGCTGATGCTCGCAATGGATGTTCTAGACTGCGCCTAGGGTGGTGTCAAACCACCGCGAATTTGTTCTGTGGGTCATGCTGGAATTCACCCTTGATGTAAGGATTAGCTTTGACCTGCGCATTCGGCCTGTTCGATGCTGGAATGAGTCAACCAATTAGTGCGAACCGTCGGCCACCCCTGAATGCCTTGAGATCGACAATTAACTTGACCGAGTTGTCGCCTTTGGTGTTTCCTTGTGCATGTGCAAACCTGTCGCCGTCTTCGATGCCTCGAAAGCTGAGCTTGTCACCCTACAGGGGCTGGAATAGGCCATCGGCAAACCCCGTGGAACGCGGCGCGGAGGCTTGCCTGCACAGTTCGATGGGTCCTTCATGTTTCTCAAACACGAGGCTTCTAACAAGGTTACTGTTTTGGCCGCAACCTGCCGTTTCTAGGGAGCGCCTAGTCGACGAGCATGACAACCCTCGCAACGACGTGCAGTACGAGCTTAGCTAGGCCAGACATCGACGTCGAAGGATGTGGCCCCATGCAGTGAAAAAGCACAGATTTGATTGCAGAGTACAAACTAGCAACAAAGCCGTTGGGACCATGTCTTTGCAAATATTGCGTGCATTTGCATTGCTGCAGCACGCAGAAATTTCAATCCTTCGGCAAGTGGTCCGATCCTCGGATGTTGTGGTCATGCAGCCAAGGTAATAGCCTTCATCAACAGTAGATGCTGTCTCTACGCCCTTGTACGCGACGATTGCCTTGTTAGATCCAGCACTTGCGCTAACGCAAGAGACGATGTGTGACACACTACTCTCAGGTTGCCGTGGTTTGGACGCGGCTCCAATCATGCCTGTCTCCAGATTACGGCGACGCGGAAAGGAAGCATTCCTGGACACAAATCCTACTCGGTCCTGGTGCGACTGTTGTTGCAAATGACGGTCAACTGCAAGGGCTGAAGCGCCGATGCAGTGGCCGATCAAGATTGGGCTTTTCAGCATGCACTCGGCCATGACTGGTAGCAGGCATCGAGTTGGCAGACAACGATACGTTTATGCCGTGACACTTTACTTGCAGATGTTCGTTGACACTGCGCTTATCACACCAATGAAGAAGCCGAAAGCCTCCTGGCATGGCTCCATTTGCGAATAAGGTGCAGCTTACATAGGCGTCGCCTCGCACCTTGTTTACGGACACCGAAAAAAACAAAAGCGACCGTGGGCTGCAGGAGCCAACTTGGCGGACACCTTCCGCGAAAACGAGTACGACAGCGGGCTTTCTTACACAGTACTCATCCAGCCAATGGCCGACGGTGCGTCAGCTTGGAAACAACTCCCATTTGTAGTTGCATGATTCGTCAAAAACCCTATTCCCGCGCAGTGTGCTACTAAAGTTTTGCCAGCTTCCCTAATGGTCGTATCAAGAGCTCGAACGGAGTCACCTGCATGGTCCTTGCTGTGATACCCCCGCACAACAAGCGCTTACTTTTGGCACAGCTTGAGACAGATCTGATCTGCCCGCGCCGAGCAAGGACACCCACTGTTGTCTGGCAAGCCACAATGGCATGATCTTTTCCCGGCTGCATGTCTCATGACCAAATCTATCCTCCTTGTCATGCATCGGTCCAAGCCTCGAAGCAACACGACTCGTCTTCCTCCACCAGCCACACTGTTCGTTGTCCTTTTCCGCTCCATGTGCATTGCTGACCTCCCTTATCAACAAGGAAGTCCTTGAAGCCCCAGACCGCCTTACACAACATGCGCGACACTGCGTGGACTTACACCGGTCTATTACCACGATTCGTCTCACCACAGGAATTTTTCTTGCGCTTCCCGCCTCTTCCGCTCGCTTCGTTGCTGCCCGATTAATCTGCAACTCACCGCTGGCCGCCTGCTTGAGAGCCGTGTCGGCGGATCCAACATATGAGCGCCACGATTCAGCTGACCGTAATCGTGGATGTTCTCGTGCCTGCTAAGTCCACTCGCCGCTTGCCATCATTTCGGTCAATTGAAGCCCGGATGCGGCGGCTTCTACAAGCTGTACGGAGATCGACGTCAAGTCCCATCTCACATTCTTATGGACTAGGTAATGCTTACACTTAGTTGAATAACCTGGTTGTGATTTTCAGCAACCGCACATCACACGATCTAAGCCGCAGTGGGTAATCAACATTACATGTCGACCTGCGAATCTTCCCTACATGTTCCGACTAACCGTTGGGCGACGCATGATGACTAATGTTGGAGTGGAGGCTTCATTATGCTATCACCTGCCTCAAGATGTTTTTTTTTAGGTCTTCTTGGATGACTGCCTTACAAAAACGGCTTGGTAAATTGACTACAGAAGCAAAACTCAAGTGAAAGGGAACGCCATTCCCGCTTGCATCTCCGAGGAAAAGCTCTTCCGACCACAGGTCAATCAAAAGTCTCGACAACGTCGTCCCGTCGTTGCATACCTTTGCAGCGAAGTGGGTCTTGCCATCCAGGAGCCAACGCGCCCCGTCAACACCGACGCGAACCAACGCAGGTCAAATTGCTAGGCGACGAGTCGTGCCGTTACCAATCTGCGATGTTGCATCACCAAGTCGGGCCTCGTGAGTGTGAAAAGCAGGTGTGTCGATCATGACGAAGATGTTGTAGTGCGGGGCTCGGGGCTCGACCGCTCCATGGGCGATCGTATTGTTGACGATAACAAGAATAACCCACCGCTTGGCTCCAAACAGAGGCAAATGACTGGTAGCGGCCCGGGACTCGGAATGAACGGGTCTATGAGAAGATGTGCTGGTGAATTTCCAGGGTCTTCAAGGCTTAGTAAGCAGGCAAACCACGACTGTTTCGATTCGTACAAAAGCGGATATCGTCCGAACCAATCCGTGTCTTGAAGCGTTATTGACTTCGCGGCATCTCGTGTTCAGTGAATGCAACTTGTTGGTTGTCGATCGAGGCGTTATGCGGCCTTCGCCATAAACAAGAAGGTCAACAGAGAGCCTCTCGGTTTGAACATGTACCGAAGCTGACAACTCAGTCGAATTAACACAGCTTTTACGTGTCAAGCCTACAAGATAGATAATGTGGGAACAAAGTTGGTTGCCAGACCTGCAGGGAGGCATTAAGGGAGCATCAAGACTCATCACTGCTCCTGCTGTGCAGAATGTATTGAGATGTCTAGTCGTTACAGCTCGAAAAGTCATAGTACAACGTTTGCACCATCTGGTCCTTCAAAATGCCTGTGGCATACGATCCACTGCGTGGAATTATTTGATCTACCCATCCAATGGATGTGAAATATCGAAGATAGGGCATGTTCATCAGCGTCACAAAGAGTATAACATCAAGCATTCCTATTCCATCTTTGCGGGTAGATTTTGGAGGATACCTACGCCATGTCAAAATCCATCTATTGTCCAGGGGCCTGTTGTATCTATAGTTACAGCAGACCATTGCAAATCTTTCAGATATGTTGTTCAAAGTATTAGTGGATCTGAGCAATCGCTACGAAATCTATCATTACAGTGAAGATTACGAGCCTTCTTTCTCAACGTAGTGGAAGCTAGCACAGAAGTTGAGATGGAAGGCGGAGTCGCCTACAACTGCCTCCCGCGTGGACCTGCCCGAAAGGTCATCATATCCCCGCCATCATATCTCGAAAGCTATTCTACAATCACAATTCCAGCCCACAGAATCACAATGGCATTTTTCCTCAAAACACAGTTCCCACTACGATTAGTGCATGCCACTGTCAGACCACCGTAGACGTCGCTGGCAAAGCTTTCGATCCACCCCGACCTCACAAGATGCCTATCGAAGTCACCCGAATGACAGAGGCCGACATAGATGGTGCAATCGACACAATACAACAAGCGTTTGCAGATGATCCGTACAATAATTGGGTCTACCCCGACCGTTCAAAGGTACGCGTACACAGAAGGAGTTCAGCATGGAGCTGGAAACAGTTTGTAGGCCCACGACTAGGATTGCGAGCTACAGCGCGCTGCACTTGCACGAGAGGCGAGGACCCAAGATCTCGAAAGGCTTCCCAGTTCTGTGTTGGGAGCAATTGACGCACAAATTTGAGCTAACACATCCCTCAGGTTGACCTGACACGGAACCGAGTCTCGCTCACCCTCCGCTGCCGGTGGGGTATATCCCATGGCCTCTTCCATGTCGCCCGCGACTCCTCGAACCCAACCAAAATCCTCGGCTGTGCAATGTGGATGCCTCCCCAACCACCAGCCCAACCTGAATCATGGTCACTCTACCTATCCTATTGGTGGCTGTGGCTGAACCAGATCCGGATGAACACTTGGTATGGCCGTGGAGGGCTCAGCACACAACGCTATTGGATCTGGAAGGCGCGACAGGCAGAAGCGCAGAAGGAGCTTTGGACGAGTGAGAAAGGGTACTACTTCTGCAATATTGTGACGGTATTGCCTGAAGCACAGGGAAAGGGCGTGGGTAGAAAGCTCATGGAAGAGGTTCTCCGCATGGCGGATCAAGAGGGTGTAGGTTGTTATCTGGAGAGCTCGAGGAAGGCGCCAAATGTGCCTATATACGAGAAGTTTGGATTTGAGCTGGCACGTGAGATGGAGTGCAAAGATGGCGATGGAGAGAAGGATACCATAACGCTGTACTGCATGCTCCGGAAGCCGAGAGAAGCTGGTGACGTACGTTTCGGCAAAGCGTAGTCTAGATAAACCATGTCAAGTGCCTCCGAAGTCGTTACTGGCGTCTTCGTCATTACTGGAATACACAATACCAAGACCAGGGGTTGTAATGTTAATCAGCTCAGCGAGTGAGAATCCCTGTGTCAAAATCTGGATCTACAGTCCATTCAGTCAAGAGACTGGCCTCCCACTCTTCTGCTTTTTCAGGTCCATCGTTCCAGTGTACATCTTTCCATCCTTCGAACACACTTTGCGCCGCAGCTTCCCTGCCCTCAGTGTGAAGCACACGAACAATTCTGTCGACACTCTCAAACGCTCCTCTCGTCACAGCATCACCCTTTGACTGTACGTTCTCGCCTACCGCCTTCACAACCCTCTCTACCGCCTTTCCAATCCACCAACCTCTTGGTGCCAGGCCTGCAAGAGCAAACCACCACGCTACAAGTGCAAGTGCTCTTGGCTCCCTTGTTTTGACAAGCAGAAGAAATTCTGGCATAAGAAATGAGCAGAAGACAAATACGCGAACGAAGAAGTCCGGATTAAGGTGGTAGTAGTACAGACTCAGGAATATTGGACTGAATGCATGCAACACTGGATAAAGCGTATTCGCATGCAAGTCGAATGGGCCTGACGCTGACTCTGCATTGCTAAGGGAAGCCAAAAGACTCATGAGAGGGGGAGGGAGGAACACTGGTAATGCCTCAGGATACTTCAGATGATATGTTGACGGCGGATTGGGGTAGTCAGGTGTCGTTCCCACTGCGCCAACTCGAGTATGCAGGTGGCGGTCAACGCTAGGATGGAATATTGGTGATGGTGGAAGTGCTCGTAACTCCCTACAGATGAGCGGGTAGATAGAGAGTTTCTCGATACCTGCTGCCCAGCGTAGCGATGCGAGGATCCGAAGCCCTTCGCTCATCTTCAGAAACGTGTCCATCCAGACGAGGTACGCGTCGTTGTCTGCAATTTCCGGATCTGGTGGCGTTACTAAACTCAGCAAGAGCATACCAGTGACAAGAACAGACTCGTAATTCTGCGCTGTGATGTTCTGTAATACTTTGTTGTATTCTGCAAAGGTTCGTTGACGATACGTCAACGCAAGCTGTTCAGCCTGTTTGGAGGGTGCCAGCGTGTTGCTGTGTGACGCTGCGATGCTAAGTAGTGCGTAAAGTAGATACGAATGTGAGAGCGAGAGGTGAGGAATGGAGTCTCTGTGGAGCGACACCATGACCTCGTCATCCCGTATGGTTAGCGTCCGCCATGTGAAAGTTTTGTAATGATGCAGTAATCCAAAATCAGCTCCATAGAGGGGACCAGAAGCTGCTTGTGTAGCTGGTATGAGCCATGAAGGTATAGGCCTCGAGATGTTGCCGAAGTCCGCTTCTTCTCCAAATGCCTGACTGGCTGGCGAACTGCTGCCGCTGAGTGCAGCAGTAGATGTTGGCGACGCTGATATTGACTCTGGGTTGTATTCGCAACCCAGACTGCGTAACGAGCAGTAGCCGCAAGTCGGTTGTCTTTCATCGCACTATGTCATATTAGTTTCCGCACAATTTAGTGTAGTGCTCTGTGGTATCACTGATCTCGATTCATCTCAATCCCAACCGAGAGAGCATTCCGGTTTTCCACAACCGCTGACAGTTTGTGCGAGATCCCACTTCTCTCACGGGTGTGAGATGTAGTAGAACTAAGAGAGGCTATTACCTTGACCTTCTTGCGCTTGCATGTGAAGCAACCGCCACGAGACTTGCGGTGCGGCTTCTTATTCACAAACCCCGAACTGCGACGGGTCATACTAAGAGAGGTGGTTTGTAGGAACAGAGTCTTCCAGAAAATGGCGCCAGGGGGAGTTGTACAACCGTCAGGCGTCCGCAGGCAGCGAGTAGCAAGCCAATCACCTACGTCATCAACAAGCCCCCGTCCAACAACGTGCCTTTCTTACAAACTATCCTTCTGAGGTGGGGAAGCTCATGAATTGTGCGTATCTTCACGTCCGGATACTTAAAAACCGATTGCATCCTGGTGTACTGAACATGCACAGACTGTTACGCAGGCGGAAGTCGGATCCGATCCTCGGAGCCGACGACCGTCCGAGATACCCATCAACATCAAGCCGGCTCCGACAGCCTCGTCCCTACAAACCTCCAACATGTCACAGTGTGATCCGAGAAGCATGTGCGCATACAGGACAAATCCGTCCGCGTATTATGGAATCATCCTTCAGTAACGGCTTGACACGGCCAGTGTGCATGAGCTGTAATGGACCATAAGCACTATGCCTCTTCCACGATGCTGCTCACTTAGTATATGTAGCGAGAAGCCCCTCGTGAGAGGCCTTTACCAAATTCGAGTGCCACTTGAATTCACTAATAGCCTGGGTGTCTCACCGCCAGTATCGACACTTTCGCAACCACCATGAACATCTCATCGGTCAACCCGCCTCCACAGGCTCAAGCTCTGCTCTCAGCTGCCCGGAAAGTATCTACGTACGAAATAACAGGCGGTCTCATAACGGCACAGTTTGCGGATCATAACCTCTCTCTCATTCCACCCATCCAAGATGGATCGATCATCCACGACAACGCATGCGGCTCGGGTACCGTCAGCCGACTCATACTGTCTTCTGCTCAGCCCAGCAACATCCGAATCCACGCGACCGACATAGACCCACCCTTCGTGACAGCTTTCGAAGACGCTGTGAAAGAGCACAATTGGCCCGTCTCCGTGAGCAACCAGAAGAGCGAAGCCCTGACCTTCCAAGACAACACGTTCACGCACTCTTTCACAAACATCGCCATCTTCTTCACTTCATCCGCCGGCGTCGACGGCGCTAAAGAAATTTACCGCACCCTCAAGCCTGGTGGCATCGCTGTAGTCAACTGCTGGGCCCTCGTGACCTGGTTCGTCCCTGTGAAAACCGTGCACGAGACTATTCGGCCGGGTAAACCGTTCCCCACTCCCGTGGTTGCGTGGCACGACGGACAGCACATTCAGAAAGTGATGCGTGAAGCGGGGTTCGAGGAACAGAACATGAAACTAGAGAAGAGCGATGCATTCGCAGTGGTAAAGAAGGACGGGTTGAGGGAGTGGGCAGAGAAAAGCTGGGCGTACCTGGGAGGAATCGCAGGGTGGTTTGAGGACGATGAGAAGACGTGGGACCAAGCTGTGGATAAGTTGGTAGAGCTGTTGCTAGCTCAGCCAGGCACGACGGTTGACGGAGATGTGGTGAGGATGAAGGCTAGTCAATGGGTGGTTATTGTGAAGAAGTAGAGCGATGACATTTAGTCTTCTCAATAGTACACTACTCTACCAGACATCAGACTTTTGAGCTCGAAAACTAAGCAGAATCCATACGATGCTTGCTTTTGTATCGTGACGTTTTAGTGTACATATGCTTTTCGCATCTAGATGCAACTGACTCTTCTCATATTCCAATACAAAATAAGAACCCCCCTAAATCATCCTCCGAACGGCTGTCACTCTCCCGAGGGAGAATTTAGCCCATGACCATGCCCTTGAGGCCGGACATGTCACCCTCCTTAGCGGCGATCTCAAAGTAGCCGTAGATGATGGTGACAGCAAGCAGGATACCGGTTCCGCTACCAAGAGCACCGAGAAGATCGCTCCCAACGGAAAGAGCACCAATGCAAGCACCACCGAAAGCGGCAGCAGTGGGGATAACACGCTTGAGCTCCTTGTACATGGACTCCTCACGGTGACCGGCCATGACAAGACCCTGCTCCTTGAGCTGCTTCGCAACATCGCGGGGAGACGAGCCAGAGACCTCGATCCAGGTCTTGGAGAAGACGGCGCAGGCAACGAGCATGTAGACGATGAAGACAGCGGTCTTGAGAGGATCGGAGAGCGCCTCGGTGATGCTGAGAGGAGGAGACCTGGACTCATTAGCGGTGGATTGTGCAGGCCTCTCAGTAAGAACTTACATGTAGTAGGCAATACCAGAGGTAGCGAAGAGCTGAGCAGAGCCCTCCTTGGGCTCCCAGACACCGAGAAGCTGGACAAGGAGGTTATCAGAGAAGCGGCTGTACAGCATCTGGCTGATCAGGAAGACGTTAGAGGACAGAGCCGACTGCAGCATGATGGGCATGTTGGAGGTGTAGAACAGGCGGACGGGGTATGAGCCGCGGACACCACGCTGGCGAGCAGACTTGACGGGGATTTCGACGCGGAAGCCTTGGAGGTAGATGACGGCGCCGAAGACGATGACGGTAGAGATCAGGTTCATAACGTTGGGGAGGTTCTGGCGGTAGAAAGCTTCGCGAAGAGCAACGGTCTTGTTGGGCCAGGTGAAGAGCAGGTGAACAAGGGCAATGATGGCACCCTCGAACTCAGGGCCACGACCAGTGTTGATGGTTGTGGGCGAGAAAGCCTTCCACATGATCGACTCGCAGATGTTGGTTGCAATGAACAGCGAAATACCGCTGCCAAGACCGTAGCCCTTCTGTAGCAGCTCGTCGAGGAGGATGACGATGAGGCCGGCGATCATAAGCTGGAGAACAAGGAGAACGCAGATACCAGCACCGAGGTCAGAAGGCTGTCCGTAAAGACCAGAGATGACATAGACGACGGCTTGGCCGAAAGACAGGAGAATAGCCAGGAGCTTCTGGGCAGTCTGGTAGAGCTCACGGTCGGACTTGAGGTCAAGGTTGACGTCAATAAGGTGAGTACCGGCGAGAAGCTGGAAAACCATGCCAGACGAGATGATCGGTGTGATACCAAGCTCCATCAAGGTTCCTCTGTTACTGGCCATCATCATACGCAGCCAGTACAGCGGGTCCGAAGTGTCAGACGAGACAATGCCGTACAGCGGCATTTGGCTCATGACCAGGAAGACCAACAGCGTCAGACCGGTCCATACCAGGCGGTTGTTGAAGGGCACCTTGCTCTCGGGGAGCTGGATCTCGGGGACGAGAGGTACGAAGGGTTTGACGAGATCGAGGAACCGGACTACGCGCGTGTCAGCTATTATTCAGTGCATCTCAATTGCTTGCTGGTCGTGCGCGGAGCTCTGGGCCCCAGCGCGCGGCCAGCCATTGCGGGCGCTGCACTCACGGCCGCTCATGATTGCGAGTCTTGAGGCCCAAGCGAAGCGAAAAGAGACAAAAGGAAGTGAAGAAGAAGGGGTCGTGGGCGACGCTCGAGATGGGTGTTGGAGAGGGGGTCCAGTGAGCTCTTTCAAGCAACGTGTTCGAGAAGAGCGCGCTAAGAGCACCCGGGCTCGCTAATTGCGGAGAGCGACCCCTGGCCTTCTGGCCTGCATTTCACCTTTCGCGCCTCCACTTACACAGAGGCCAGCTGGCTTGACACGACAAAGCTTCCTTGCGGTTCTTGCTCCTTCTTACAGATCCACAAGGTGCACGACAGTTGCTTCCCATATGTACAAGCGCCTGTGCGTCGTGGAACACCCCATGCTGCCTGCGATCCACGAGGCTTGACTAGTCAAGCGACTAGGACAATACAACATTTAGCCATATCGAATCTCATAAGCGTTGTGTGGACCAGAGTGCTGCCAGAGTGCCAGATCAAATGGCCTGCAGCCAGGGATGCCGTGTCTCAGACATACATATGTCAGTTGAGAGCATACTACTAACAACTTGAGGTGCATTCGACAACACAGCCAGCGGTACAGCAAAGTCAAATGTCGAGATTTGAATGTCTCGACTTCCTCCAGCCATCGTACAAAACCCCAGGAGTGACCTCAGTTCGTCCGCCGAACAGGATCTAGTACAATCGTCCTATTGGCTAGAATCCCGAATGCGAATTTAGCGTCAGCCTTGCAGTGCTATGCGAAAGTCATCTCTGAAATCCAAGACCATCGACCAGGCTTGTTACACAGCCTCCATAAGCGAATGCGAAAAATGCATCTTCAACATGACTTCATCGCAGGATTTCGCATTCGCAAGGATTGCCTGCTCCATGGGTGACGAAGACATAAAAGTGCCATGCCTCGCAGCAATACAGAGCGTCAACTGCTCAACTTGAAATCTCAGTGCATGATCTACTCGTATACGCAGCTCCTTCATATCCACTTTGAACGGTCCTCAAGTTCACCGCCATGGCAAACCCACCCTCATCGCCCGAGTTCGACTGGAAGATGTACCGTTACGTCCCCTCCCTGCCCGCCGCCATCCTCTTCCTTGCCCTATTTTTCATCCTGACCCTCCTCCACATGTACGCCTACATCCGGCATCGCAAGTCAAGCGCCATCTGCGTGATCCTCGGTGGACTGTGTAAGGCTTCCCACCAAGAGTTTCGCCCCTACTACGACCAAATCCAACTAACAACCTCCAGGCGAAATCATAGGCTTCGCCGCACGTATAGGAAGCCACTATGACATAACGTCCTGGGCGCCTTTCATCATGCAAGGCACACTCCTCCTCCTTGGCCCGCTGTTCTTCGCAGCCACAGTCTATATGATTCTCGGGCGCACTATCCGCTACGCCAATGCAGCATCCATCTCACGCATCAGCCCGAGGTGGTGCACACGCACTTTTGTGATAGCAGACATTTCGACGTTGATTGTCCAGGGTCTTGGTGAGTCTGCAATTTTACATGTGCTGGATTGACGTGCTAAGGGAAAGTAGGCGCTAGTCTGATGGGCACGATGCAATTGTCGCTCGCGCTGGCAGGCGAGAAAATCGTAATTGCAGGTTTGGCTTTGCAAGTCGCTACCTTCGTTGTGTTTTTGCTTGCTGCTGTTGACTTTCATGTGCACGTCAAGCGTACTCCCAAGACCGATCAGGATACGGACGAGGTTGTTTGGAGAAAGATGCTCCATGCCTTGTATACGCTTAGCTCTCTTATTCTGTTACGGTGTGTTTTCAGATTAATTGAGTATTCGATGGGTAACGCGGCGTACCTGATTGCAAATGAGTGGACCTTGTACGTGTTCGATGGAGTGCCAATGTTGGCGGTATTTGCGTTGTTGCTCGTGTGGCGACCTGAGGAGGGAAGCAGAGGTAGCCATAGGAAAGTGAGTGACTCTAGCGATGGCGAAATGGGTGTTGTTGGAGGTGAGTAAGTGTTGAGTGGAGAATACAGTGGCATGATTGGGGTGGGAACTGATCATGATACATCGTCATTTGCCTCCAGGCTCGATATTAGGTATATATGTAGGGATACAGATTTAAGCGGGCGTGAAATCGGAGCTCGTTGAGTTAAAGATATAGATGAAAACTCCGAAGTAATTTCTCGATCTCCAAGAAGGGGTATACTTTCAGAAATACAATGTGGGTAAGGACGCCTGGTCTCAGATCAAGAAGCTCAAAAACGCAATGAAGCCCAAGAATGCCAAAAAAAAGTTTTGCGAAGGTCCTGAACAGAGGCGGACTAGCCGGGTATCAATATGAAATGTCCCAAAAACGATGCTCGTGACAATGCAGCGAGCCGACACGCTTGGATTACGACAAAAGGAAATGACTGACAGAACGACGATCGCTATGCTGATCTTCGGGAACTATAATCTGCTCACATCATCATAAGTCGAGTACGACGCTTTTGCACGTTGCGAGGACGGTAGTCGCCAGGTCCGAGGTAGTTCGGGCGAGGAGCTGCAGCTTGCTGACCGTGTCGTTCGCAGAACTTCCGTCCGCTGACCTCATAGTAATCGGCGGTTAGTGGGACCCTACATGTAGAGCATGTGAAGCATCTGGGATGAAACTTTTCTCGTGTGTCGGTTGCCAAGTATTGACCTTCGATACCGCGATTGCATGTCCTACAAAGAGATCCGTTGAGCTCGTGGTAGTGATGTTCGCAATAAGGTGCGTTTTGATAGACATAGAATTCTGCAGTTGGGAAGCCGTCGCCACATGTTCTGCAGACGAAACAAGACCTGTGGTAGCGTCCGGTCAAGCGGCCTGAAGAATCTTTGACTGATTTGCCAACAATAGGTTCGGCACAACCGCGACAGTTGCCTTTGCTTGCAGGCGCTGTACGGCGTGTCTCTGCTTGTCGTGGTCCGGAGTCTGATCTGCGCCTCGGCGGACTCTGCGCGAAATTTAATGCGGGATCTCTTGGAGGGCTTTTGTTTCTTGGGCGCCGGTCAAAGAATTCTCCTAGCTGAATCGCGGGGTCCATCGGAGACTCTGGTGCGCTGGGGCTCGGGAATCCAGGCGAAAGGATTTGTGGAATCGGCTCTGGTAAGTTCGGACGTGTGTAACTTGCAGGAGGCCGTCGGCCCTGAGTTTGAGAAGGTGGGGGTTTTGAGTCAGCGAAAGACTCAGGACTTGCAGTTCTCTGGTAGCCTCCCTCTGCAAGATAATCCAAGCGGCTGACCTTCGAGACATTGCGTGAGTGCCCGGCTTCCGAGCCAGGCGGACTTGAACGAGAGCTTGCAACGCTTCCTGTGGCGTAGCTAGCGTACGAATCGTCCGACAAACCCGAATCAGATGGTGTATGAAGCGCACCAGATGGTGTATCGATGCTGTAATTAGGGTGCTCGGACAGCGGTGGCTGCAAGGATCGCATAGATCCCGGCTCTCTTCGCATGCTCGTTTCGGATTCTGTTCGGCTAGGATTTCGCGATGGGAACAAATTGTTCGATCGAGGAGCAAAGTCGGAAGTTTTGTACTCAGCAATATTGGCCGGAGGCAAGTCTTTCTCCGACGGCCTTCTTGGTCGTGGCGGCGGTCCCCTCCGCTCTTGGCTTTCCTTACGTATTGGATATGTTTTCGACCTGTCGTCCTCGCTCAATCGCCTTGGTCGTCTGGCATCGTCCTGCAAACGTCCAAGGAAAGCATCAATGCCCTCGCTCTCTTCGGCTGCAGCTGGCAATGGGGGAGGTGCCATCGCCGGAGGCGGTCCGGGCTTTGTTCGGCTAGGCAAACCGACGCTGCGGTTGGAATACGCGGAAGCTCGCGATGTGCTGGACGCTAATGACGTCCTCGACTTCGATCCGCTCCTAGTGCTTCTTATGCTCCCCTGAGTCTCTGTTCTACGGTGCCCAAGTGTCGGCTCCTGTGACGGCGATCTGGGTGCACTGGCTGTGCTTGGGCGTCGACCGTCAAATGGACCTGGTGCGATGCTGTCCATTCTTTTTGAAACGTTCTCCCCTCCATTCATACGGGGGCTTAGGGGTGCGAAGAGGGGACTGGGTTCGGGGTATCGTTGGTTGTATGTGGCGTCGAGCCTCTCACGGTCTTGTGTTCTTGCGCTTCGAGGTGTAGATGGTCGATTGCTGGGAAATCGAGGGAATGCGGAGTCCATGTTAGGAGGAAGATCTGGAGAGGGTGGCGAAATAGAGGGCGGTACAGGACTTGTTGCACTTCGGTTCAGCATAAAGGGTGACTTTGGGGGCGCATAAGGTATCGGAGAACGACTCCTTGGATCACTGTAGTTGCTGCTCAGAGGTGACGCGTCCAAAGGCTGGAACGGTTTGTCTAAGTTGTTCAGTGACTGTACTTGGTTGGGGACGAGTAGCTGTTGTCTTACTTGCTGCTTGTGAGTCTATCCTGGGCGGCGCCGGCATGCGACTTGAGGACATCTGACTCTCATATCTCGTGCTGAATGCCGGTCCACCGAATGTTGCAGCTCGCTCAAGTTTTGGGGACATCGGGTCGGAGTAAGGCGCTTGCGGTTGAACCGCAGCTGGAGTTGGAGCTGCGGATGAAGCTATCGTGGAGCCTGCATGTTATGCGTGAGCCTGGATTAGATTGCTCTCGTACCTTCCCTACGTACCAGGCGATGGAAGGGGAGCTGTAGCACAGACATGATCGGCCAATTGCAAGATATCAATGTCAATCCCGCATGATGAACATTTGATCGTCGGCAAACCGCTCATGCGATCCATGTCGTGTGCTGCTGGTCAGCCTCGAAGGCCAGTTCGATGGACGGTGGGTTGTGCCCTAGCAGGCAGAGCTGTCGTTCTTCACCGTCGTTGATGTGATGTTTGGTGTTGTTTCCACGGAGTTGGGCTGGGATGGAGGGTGAGAACCAAACGACAGAATCTCGAAGGCACTTGTGGCTGCCGAGAAACGATCCCTGAAGACCTCCAGGGTGTTTGATCTTCGAACGCGGCGGGCCCTGCTGAATCAGGAGAGGTAACGCGGAAACGGTGCTGGTTTAGCTCTGATCTGAGGACGGCAGCGGAGATATGGTTAGCGTAGCACCAATACCAGCCCGTTTTGAGACTGATCAGCCCCACCAGCGACACTCGCAATGTTGGATGGTGTTCTGTTCAGGTACTGGTGGACAGGAGACCGAGAGAGTGATAACGAGTATGGGGCGAGGCTCGGACGGGCCGACCACACAAAGGCAGTGATGTACAATAAGACTGTGTGGGTAATCAAAGACCAAAGCTGCGAGGGCCAACGACACACGCGCACTTCGAGACCTTTCTCATGTGCTGCACGTAACCCGCGCGGTCCCTGAATCGTGGCGCTCCTCGACTTTCTAGCCAGCGCCATTGATTCGACAGGTTAGCTTGGGCGCGTGCGCACGGGGCGGCAGCTTGCAGAGTCAAGCGGTCCCTGAACGTGGAGCCAGTCGCAACACAGAAAACATCAAATGCGTGATGAAACGACTCTCCGTCGGATTGTCTCAACGCTGTCGCAAGCGCCCTTGATGAAATTTGTCCGTTGTGTGCAACCACCGGATGAGGCTGCATTCGCGTGGTCCCTGCGAACGTCGGATGGAGCGGTAAGGCCAAGGAACATAGCACAGGGCCGTATTGAGGCTTTGTTCGCCAGGCGTCCATGCGCAGGAGAACTACTCACCCTGGGCATTAAGCCACCCTGCTCGATTAGTTCCTTCGCGCACAACTGTTGGGCCCATGGCTTGCTAGCATGGAGATTCAGTCGACACAAGAGAAGTTTCTTGACAAACATCGATCCTCGTCCACGTGGTTGCTGAGACAACAACTCTGGATCTATGACGTTTCCTGCAACTCGCGGGTTTCGAATGGTGTGGGAAATGCCATACTGTTCTGTCATCGTTTCGGAAACAACGTCCGTCGCACAGACCGGCGGATAAGCTCGAGGTCTGTGACGGCGATAATGAAGAGCACGATGCTACATATAGCCGTGGAGACAGCGGATATTGGCCACAGGGAAATACTTCTCGCCCTTAGGAAATTGCATCGAACGTTGCGCTGCACTTCCAGAACAACATGGTGCCATTCGGCAGTGACACACGCAGACTGCCCGGTAGTGATGCGTCGAGCGGTCTGTCAAAACTTCTACCCGTGATCTCGGATGCCCGGTGCTGTAGACGATTTTACAGAAACGTGGTCTCAACGGAGGTCGCCAGTGTGGACCGATGGAAGGTTTAGAAGGTCCGGTTTGTTGTGATTTAGCAGAAGCCTACAACGTCCTTTGTGCACCCTGTAGACTTCGCACTTACAATGCGGTACCATACGGCATTGCATCCGACACGACAGGCAACCATTGAGAGCGCGAAAGCGCACAAAGAATAAACTCACGTGCTTTGACATGATTGCTAAAAGGGTGGGCGGTCTGGCAAGCATCATCTAAGAGGTGTGATTCTCACATGTCTGTACTGCCACAGTTGCGCTTGAACTTGTGGAGCGATGTGCACCGCGGTCCACTTGTCCACACCCGTCGCTCATCCTTTGCAACCACTGCAGCACATATACGCGGGGTACTGGGCAGAACGAGCGACGAAGAGCAGCAGCAGGCAAGTACAACGGCCCACTGCCGTCTCAGCATTGTGACAGCTGTCAAGCCAACATGATCTTCTACTGCGCTTTAATGTGCTGTCATGTCCTCGCCCAGGCCTGCTGCGTGCTCGCCTTTCCAAGTGCGGTTCGGTTTGCTGCACAGCGAAATTGGAAGTGATGGCGGGCACGGCGCGGAGCAGAGAGACGGATAAACTCACGACACTATTGGCCCTCTGGGACGTGTCACGGGCTGCGGCGGCATGAAATGGCTCGAATTGTGGAGTCAAATGGAAGAAGCGGTGGGAGACGTCGCTGCCCGGCAGCACGCGGGTGAATTAGCCTCGTTGCCTATCGATATCGGCAGGTACGGGGAAACGTATATAGCACTCAACCCTCACTTCCCAACAGGACCGTCACCCACAACGTACCCATTGATCAGCCAGACTCGCTCATAAGCATCCACAAGCTCCCTCTCCAGAACCTAACCAAACCGTCACCTGGGCTTGTGAGAGCCCTAACCGCCAAGACGTTCTCTAATCTCTTATCCTCGTAAGTACCCCGCGACGCGTGGGAAGGCAGCAGCGTCTTGCTACTGGATTCTCGCTTGCGCGATATCGTGACAGTCTATAGGTGGCTTGGACAGCGGCGACCAGCGACTTTTACTTGAACAAGACGACTGCGGGCCTGCACCCAGCTATTTCCAATTCGCGCAAGGATGTCACTAACAGCCCACAGCGTCCACAACCCATTCGCCGGCCGACGTACTTCTCCTTCTGGGGCAGCGTCGGATCTTGACTTCCGTAGATAAGTTCGTTGAGCAATAAGCCAAAACAAATATCTCAAGCGAACGACATGGCACCTCACGCTGAAGGAGGCGTCGGCCATACGGATGGGTTCCACGTGCAGACTGCACCAGCTAAGGATCTCTTTGTCGTCAACTCTCCAAACGTCAAGTACACCGAAAACACCATCGAGACCAAGTACACTTACCGTACTACCGACATTACTCAGAATGCCGACGGTAAGTATGTTGCCGTTCCCAAGGAGACTCTGTACGACTTCAAGGTCGACCGCAAGGTCCCCAAGGTTGGTATAATGCTCGTCGGTCTGGGTGGTAACAACGGAACCACTGTCACCGCTGGTATCATCGCCAATAAGCGCAACTTGGTGTGGGAGACGAAGGAGGGCAAACGCGCCGCCAACTACTATGGCTCGGTCATCATGAGCTCTACGACCAAGCTCGGTGTCGACAACAAGACTGGCAAGGAAGTTCACATCCCCTTCCACGACCTTCTCCCAATGGTTCATCCCAACGATCTCGTCATTGGTGGTTGGGACATCAGCGGCATGAACTTGGCCGACGCTATGGACCGTGCAAAGGTCCTCTCACCTTCGCTGAAGATGCTAGTTCGCAAGGAGATGGCCGCGATGAAGCCGCTGCCAAGTATTTACTACCCCGACTTCATTGCTGCTAACCAGGAAGAGCGTGCCGACAACGTTCTGGAAGGCACCAAGGCCTCCATGGCCCATGTTGAGCAGATTCGCAAGGATATCCGGTGAGCACATCTTCAGCCCACCATGCAAGTTTCGGTTGCTGACTGATTCCGAAGTGACTTCAAGACTGCCAATGACCTCGACAAGGTCATCGTACAGTGGACCGCCAACACAGAGCGTTATGCCGACATTATAGAGGGCGTCAACGATACTGCTGACAACCTCATGAAGGCTATCGAGTCTGGCCACGAAGAAGTTGCTCCTTCAACCGTCTTCGCGGTTGCTTCTATCCTCGAGAACGCTCCTTTCATCAATGGCTCTCCCCAGAACACCTTTGTTCCAGGTGCCATCCAGCTTGCTGAGAAGCACGGCGCCTTCATCGGCGGTGACGACTTCAAGTCTGGCCAGACCAAGATGAAGTCCGCTCTTGTTGATTTTCTTATCAACGCCGGTATCAAGCTTACCTCCATTGCGAGCTACAACCACTTGGGCAACAACGATGGCATGAACCTCAGCTCGCAGAAGCAGTTCCGCTCAAAGGAGATATCCAAGTCCAATGTCGTTGATGACATGGTTGCTGCCAACAATGTCCTGTACAAGGATGGAGAGCACCCCGACCACTGTGTCGTCATCAAGTACATGCCCGCTGTTGGCGACGACAAGCGTGCCCTTGATGAGTACTACGCGGAGATCTTTTTGGACGGCCACCAGACCATCAGTCTCTTCAACGTCTGTGAAGATTCTCTCCTTGCCTCCCCTCTGATCATCGATCTGGTGCTTGTCACTGAGATCATGACTCGCGTTCAGTGGAAGGCGCACAATGCCAGCGGCACCGCTGCTGAGTACTCTGGGTTCCACAGTGTGCTTAGCATCCTCAGCTACATGCTCAAAGCTCCCCTCACGCCTTCCGGTACTCCGGTCGTCAATGCACTTGCCAAGCAGCGTGCTGCTCTTACCAATATCTTCCGCGCGTGCGTCGGTTTGGAGCCAGAGAACGACATGACTCTTGAGCACAAGCTTTTCTAGACCGTCATAGGTGACGCGACGCATGTAAATGCGAGGAACTTGAAAGTAACAAACCCCGGGGTTCTCTTTCTTGCTGAAGTTTTGATTTGTCCAACTCTTTACAATCTTTACGTACCATAGCAAAACTAAAGACTCATCAGTCATTTTGTGAGCACCGTTGACTCTGCTGTGATTTTATCGCGTTATCGTCTCGTTTGATCCGTATTTCATTCGCTCTGTGCGTGATGTCGACTGTTTGCGGGTGTAATTATCGTTTTCGACTGAGGAAGGCGCACACCCCTTCTACCTCGAACTCACCTCGACGACTTACACTCAAGTAGCAATACAACCAGACCGCTGCACTATTGTAGCCCGCTATGCCGTCCTCGTCATCGATACAGCCCTACTTTAGGTCCTCGCCCACAAAGAACAATGACGGCTTTACCGCCAGCGAAGTGCATTCAGTCATGCAGCCTGCAGATGCAGCCACGCTCAACACATGGACTGTGTGTAGTTGCCATTTCACCTGCACATAGCTCATATTGACTCTTTCAGCCCACTGCAGATTATGAGGAAGCTGATCTGGGTGCTCTTGAGCCTGGTCCACGCAATCTGATGCTCATGGGACGCGTAGTCAATTTCCACGACGTGGCCAAGCCGAGCAAGCGTCACAAGGCTGCGCAGGGCTATAGTAAAATCATGCTCGCTGACGATACTGGCGTACTGACTGTACGGCTTTGGTACGCGAACGTCGAGTACAAGTTTCGCCTAGGTCAGCTCATCACCGTCTGGACGATCCACGTTTCAAAAAGCTCAGAGCACAATGCACTGGCACCAAATTCTGCGCCGCTGTTCACAACTATCTTCCCGGAAGGCGAGCGGAACTGTCATCTTATGATCCATGAGAACAGTGACAATGGGACGCAGTTCAGACGCCCATTCAACTGCACAGACTCTGAGGCACTACCTGGTCTAATGACACTAGCGACTCTTACTGATAGCGGATACGATGTTGAGGAGCCCAAATTGCTTGTCTGTGTAAAGAGTATAGGAGCACGGCAGCGTTGTAAGTTAAGTCTCCTCTCTCGAGCGCCCAAGTATTGACCTCCCGCATTTTCGACCACCTCCAGCCTCACTTACATAGTCGGACACTTACAGATATCAATCGCAACGGCACCACTTCCGAGCTGCTCACTCTGGGCGTCTTTGACGACACAGCCGATGCCACCCTGACCCTCTACTCCAGCCTCTGCGAATCAGCAGCAGCCCTCCAGCCGTCCAAAACTATCCTACTGATCTCCAACCCGGGCTGGCGCATCGAGCGAATTGCCAAATTGTCGCTCAACGCCAATTCTCGTATCGACATAGACCCAGACACCAGCGACACTCGGCGCCTGCGAGCACTTGCCCAGCACCTGACGAAGAAAAACCATGTCAACCCGCCCTTTCCTGCTATCGACGTCTCAAGCTACGAGGAAAGCCCTGTGCGTGTGCTCTACAGCTTTGCTGATATCGATGATCTTGCGCGTACAAACCCGCATGAAGAACTACAGGGTTATGTGTCCTGCGTCATCACTTCAATCAACATAATAGTACCCTACAAACGTAACATGCTTCTAAGCGCAGAATGTTGCGGTATCGCAGTATTCGCCAATGAAACAAAGACGACATGCAAACAGTGTGAGAGAGTCGTTAACTTGAGGATCAACGCAAGAGTCGTACGTCTTCAGCTCTTCCTCCAGAGTACCCAACAGACCACCTTGCCACTGCAGTAGCCCCACTATCGATAACGAGATACAAAGCTGATTGTGAATAAACAGCTAGGCCCAGTTCTTGACGAGACTGGCCAGATTGATAGCGGAAAGCTGATTCTATCAGATCGAGCATGGGAAGAGCTCCTCGGTCGAACACCCTCGCAGCTTGTACGCACGGATCTGGAAGTACTGCGGTACCTGGAACAGCGCCTTCTGTTCCTCAGGGTTACGATTGGCTTCGCTCTGAAGCTAGACGATGAAATTGGGAGGCTTGCTGTCTGGTGCGTGAAGAATTAAGGACTGTACCGTCAAATGTACGCAAGAATCAATGGCAGTTAAAACATCGCCTCGACAAGCATCCTGCTCGACAGTGAAAGAAAAGAGAAACAAGAACTTTAGAAGCTTACTGGCTACACAACACGAGCTAGGAACAACCAATGTATCGAGGTTACAGACATGATCGATACTTATCAAGTGCAGAGCTGCTGTCGCAATCTCCAGCGGTCAGATGCATTCGGGCGGAGAGGCTGCACACCTCAACAAGAAGGGCTCTAAACATGTCAAGTCACGCCGGCTTGGCGTTGACGCTGTATGTTGAGTCGTGGGGAAAAACCGGTCCCACAACAAATCGTCAGGCTTTCGTCGGCAGGCTGTATTCGCCGGATGACTCTCATTGCACGGCGATGCATCACACCCGCAATGAAGTTTTACAAGCCGCGGATAATCGGGCAAATGACCGGGATTTCCGCCTGCTATCGCAATGAGGCTGAAGCAACGACACATCTCCGTTTCGGCCGCGGCGCCGACAGCGGGGCATGATAGACGGAAGAATTATCTCGTCTGAAGCAACAAAATGTTTGGGTGTTGCGCCTGACAAACTGGACCGCGTGTGTAAAGCAATGGTCAATAGCTGAGTCGACATGCTATCGGCGCTGAACTATCGGCTTCGGCGTTTGATCGCAGCTACCATGATGGATGACAAAGTGCAAACCGTGCCGGGAAAGAGATTAGTCATGTTCAGTCAGTCATCAGTCAGTCAGTCAGACAGTCAGGCACGCCTGGAGGCATCTTGGTGTGAGAAATGCACACGGCGCGTTGTCGAGGCCATTCAGATTGACCGCTTACTGTACCCAAAACGCGGACAGCTGCGGCAACGCTTTGATACATGAGGCGTGGGCTCGTCGAATGACCTCACCGGGTCGTGCACGGACATTTGGTGGGGGTCCACGCCGGACACGTCTCTTGGCACCGCCCCTCCAACGCATGAAAAGCTTCCATCAGAACGACATTTCACCTTCACTCTTGATCCTGACACTCCGAAAACATGGGTAACTACACTGAATTGGACGTTAAATCGATCAATACGATCAGAACGCTCGCCGTATGTCACTATCATCTTCACTACGCTCAAGTCCCTTTTCTCAACAATACCACGGCAATGCCTACAACGAGGCAGCAAGAATCAATTGCTGACAAGAGATGCTCTGTAGGTCGATGCTACGGCAAAGGCCAACTCGGGTCACCCGGGTGCCCCTATGGGCATGGCTCCGGTCGCCCACGTCCTTTTCAACAAGTTCATGACCTTTAACCCCAAGAACCCTGAGTGGTTGAACCGCGATCGATTCGTTCTTTCGTAAGTGCTCCCCCAAGCTGGAAAGCTGTTTCAGTGGCTTTTGTAGCTTTTTGCAGCCTTTCCGCAGCGGTCCGCAGCGGTCTGCTTTTACCTATGGGTAGAACTCTAATTCGTTTACAGCAACGGACACGGTTGCATGCTCCAGTATGCCCTTTTGCACTTGTTCGGCTACGGAGTCAGCCTTGATGACCTGAAGAACTTCCGTGTAAGCTATATCGGTGGAAAAGTAAAGATGGGATGAGTGTTGACGTCTTCAGCAAATCGACTCCATCACTCCGGGCCACCCCGAGGCTCACGACACGCCCGGTATCGAAGTCACCACCGGCCCTCTCGGTCAGGGTTTCGCCAACGCCGTCGGTCTTGCCATTGCTGAGAGGCACTCCTCCGCTGTGTTCAACAAGCCTGGCTATGAGCTGTTCAACAACTACACATATGCTTTCTTCGGTGATGGCTGCGCTATGGAGGGTATCGCGTCCGAGGCTGCTTCGATGGCTGGCCATCTGCAGCTCGGCAACCTCATTATGATCTATGATGACAACCACATCTCCATTGGTATGTTTGCAATGAACTTAAGTAAAGTCGCAGAGCACTGACATAGAAATCAGATGGTGACATCAAGTGCGCGTTCACTGAGGACGTTCTGAAGCGCTTCGAGGCCTACGGCTGGCACACTCAGCACGTTGAGGACGGCGACAGCGACCTTGACAGTATTGAGGCTGCTATCAAGAAGGCACAGGAAGTCAAGGACAAGCCTTCCGTCATCAAGCTTACCACCACCATTGGTTTCGGATCCAAGCTCCAGGGTACCGGTGGTGTTCACGGTAACCCCCTGAAGGCTGACGACATTAAGAGCGTGAAGGAGAAGTTCGGTTTCGACCCCGAGAAGACTTTTGTCGTTCCCCAGGAG
The DNA here is from genome assembly GCA_028584115.1 of Stagonosporopsis vannaccii. NCBI lineage: Eukaryota > Fungi > Ascomycota > Dothideomycetes > Pleosporales > Didymellaceae > Stagonosporopsis > Stagonosporopsis vannaccii. The sequence continues at coordinate 100,279 of VWXS01000029.1, read as the reverse complement.
GTCTACGACCAGTACCACAAGCACGCCTCCGAGGGTGCCGCTGCTGAGCAGGAGTGGAACCAGCTGCTCGAGAAGTACAGCAAGGAGTACCCCGACCTGCACAAGGACCTCGTCCGCCGTCGCACTAGGGACCTTCCCGAGGGCTGGGAGAAGTCTCTCCCCACATACAAGCCTACCGATGCGGCCATCGCCTCCAGGAAGCTGTCTGAGTCCGTCCTTGAGGCTATCCACGACGTTATTCCTGAGCTGATCTCCGGTTCCGCCGATCTGACTGGCTCCAACAACACCCGATGGAAGAAGGCTGTCGACTTCCAGCCTCCCAACCTCGGCATTGGAGACTGGTCTGGTCGTTACATGAGGTACGGTGTCCGTGAGCACGCCATGGCTGCTGTCATGAACGGCCTGTCCGCCTACGGTACCATCATCCCTGCTGGCGGTACTTTCCTCAACTTCGTTTCCTACGCTGCCGGTGCTGTCCGTCTCTCCGCACTCTCCCACCAGCGTCTGATCCACGTCGCTACCCATGACTCCATTGGTCTTGGTGAGGACGGTCCCACCCACCAGCCCATCGAGACTCTCGCTCATTTCCGTGCCCTGCCTAACTGCATGGTCTGGCGTCCCGCTGACGGCAACGAGACCTCCGCTGCTTACTACATGGCCCTCACTTCCAAGGGTACTCCTTCCATCCTCGCCCTCACCCGCCAAAACCTTCCCCAGCTCGAGGGCTCTACTCTTGAGAACGGCATCAAGGGTGGATACGTTGCTCTTGAGAAGGAGGGCGCTGACGTTACCCTTGTCTCCACTGGTTCTGAGGTGTCCCTCTGTCTCGAGGCCGTCAAGACCCTCGAGGAGCAGGGCCTCAAGGCTCGTGTCGTCTCCCTGCCCTGCTGGGAAGTATTCGACGCCCAGTCCAAGGAGTACCAGCTCTCTGTCATCCCTGACGGTATCCCCACACTCTCCGTCGAGGTTATGTCCACACTCGGATGGGAGAAGTACTCGCACGAGCAGTTCGGTCTCAACCGATTCGGTGCCTCTGGTCCTTACAAGGAGGTCTACAAGGTAAGCAAAGATTCGCAGATCGTAAACACTGGCAAAATATTGATCACTAACAACTACTATAGAAGTTCGAGTTCACTCCTGAGGGCATTGCCAAGCGCGCCAAGCTCACAGTCGACTTCTACAAGGACGTCAAGCCCCTCCGCTCGCCCCTTAACCGTGCTTTCCAGCAGCTTATCTAAGTGCGTGCACAAGTTGCTTACACGGCGAGTTTGCTTTGAACGGATATGAGAAATGACCTGTTTGCGCTTTACGTAGTTCATACGGTGAAAACTAGGATGCGCATGGATATATAGAGATTGATTCCCACATTGTAAATTTGTAAATCACACAATGACCCTATCTTATTGTCCTCGGAAATCGTTGTAGTCATTTCGCAAATAATGGGCTTATACTTCCGGATGTATCGGTATGGAGAAGAAGTAGAAGCCGATGCCGGAGCTTGCGCAGAAACGTGGGGGTTCGAAGATGTTCACTATCAGCTATCGCTACGCCGTGACATGTGAAGCAATATTTCAATTTAGTATATATATTATTAAACTCAGGCTTTTATCACATGATCAGAAATCGCCTCCTTGGCCAAGTGGTAAGGCGTCGCACTTGTAATGCGAAGATCGCTCGTTCGATTCGGGTAGGTGGCATATCTGATTCTTTTTTTTTTGGCGTGGTCGTACCACTTCTGCGTATATTGCCGCCAGTTGTTTTGTGTTTTCAACAATAATGGTGTGTTGATATATAACTTCATGTTGCCATTAGTAATGTGGATTCTGCTTTCTTTTGCTCTCGTTTATTATAATATGCCTGCCCTGCAACCATTTCTGGCGACCCCTCACAACTACATCTCTCCTCTGCCCACACCCTTCTTGATACTCTGTAATTCAAGATTTTAAGAGGCTCAAACAGCGAAGTATCATATACTGCATATGAGTAGAACTATTCGGAGAGGACACATGTACATACATGTTGTCGACCCCTCTGTCTCTCCGACAACGTATAATGGCTTTGCAAGCAAAACATCCTCCTCTATCGTTCTTGAGGTGCAGTAGCGACGACTAATTCTGACCACTCCCCTTACTTACATACGAGTCATGCAATATCACCATAGCATTCTTTCCGTCCCAAGTCCCTGGATAGTGATACATTCCTCACGGCTTGACAGCTCGGCTTGTTGTATACCAGCCACTTGCCGCGGAATTTCTACCAGTGGACGCATGAAACCCGTACATGACCTAAGCAGGAAGTGTGACATTGCTATGTCACTCATCCACCCATCCGTGCGGCTGGACTTCGAGGACGTCGATTTGAAGGCGTTGCCTCCCTTGGTTGTCGAAGACCACGTACGCCCGTTACTCACGTCCAGCTCGCAGCTCTCACGCCTCGAGGTAGCGAATCATCAAAACCCTGAAACTTGACACACCGACGCTTTCTTCGCATTCGAGACACATCAGGAGCCTCATCCAACTCGACCACCGCAATGAACTCCACCGCCTCCCTCGTCAGCACCGCCTCCTCATCCTCGGGCTTCAAACCACCCATTCAAACCCGCCGCCACATCCCCGCAAAACCCTCGAAACCCTCACGGCTCCTCCATTACTCATTCGCCTCTCCCCCTTCCTTCTGCAACCTCCGCCCTTTCACCCGCACGCGCACCACCCCGACATCACCATCGTCCTCATCGCCATCCACGCGGTTCCTGCGCGAGCGCCAACAGTCCCTGTCCAAGCGCGAGCGCACACTAGCAGACAGAGAGCACGATTTGTGCTTGAGAGAGGATAGGCTACGGAAGAGAGAGGCCGGGCTGAGAACGGCGTTTCAGGAGCTGGCAAGGGGGGAGGCGAGGAAGGCATGTGCTGCTGCTGCGGCAACGGCGGCGGCGGCAGCGGCGCGGAAGGGTAAAGAGGGAGAGCGGAGGGAAGAGAGGAATTGGGGGTGGAAGAGATGGAGGGGATACGGTGAGGGAAAGGGCAGGGAATTGGGCAAAGGGTGGAAGAGGTGGGAGGAGGGGCGGTTTGAAGCAGTTGCGGTGTGAAGAGAGGAAAAGAAAGAGAGGTGGTTAGATAAGATAAAAACGTCGTTCAACGACAGATATACACATTGCGCAGAGTAGGCAAGATGGCTATGCAGGGGTATCATCAGTATCGTACAAGTCCGTATCCCATATTCGTATCGAAACAAAGCAAGAGTAGAAAGAAGAAAGGAAAAAAATATACAAGAAATCTCCCTCACTACCATCAAAATCTTCACCCTCAACGCGGACGATCTCCCCACCCAACACTAATAAACAAATCATCTCCCTTCCTTGTCGGTGTAAGATGTGGGATCCACACCGGACTCTTCAACCCCACCATCTCGCCTCCCTGCGCACACTCCTTTGGCACGTCCGTCTTCTTGACAATACTCAGCGGCCTGATGACATCTTCGTGGTGCACCGACGGCGAGTTGGTGTAGCTATGCCGCTCAATCTTGGACGCCGGTGTGTGCTCCCAGCTAGTACCGCTCACATTGCGCCTGGGTTGGATCTGATGCGCACGCAGTTCGCGACGTGTGGGTGTGGTGAAAGGATCTTTGAGGGAGAGCTGCTTTTCGAGCTGCACAGCCTGGCGCTCGCCGCGGCGCTTGACGAGCAGCGACGACGGCTCTGGCAAAGGCCGGACGTAGAAGTGGCCTTCCTCGCGGCTGCGGCGTGGTGGGCTGCGAGGGACGAGTTGGTTCGATGCTCGTGGTACCTTGGGATACTTCAGGCCATGGATGGGGCTCTCCGCGACAGGAGACAGTTTGTCGTCGGAAAGCTGCTTGTCTGAGTCGCCTTCTGGTGTGGGATCGTTGGGGTCGGCAGTCTCGAAGGATGTCTGGCTTGACACCGAGTCGCGAAACGTCGGTCGAGTAGAGGTTTTCGAAATGGTGCGAGAGCCGGCAGTTGTACTGCTCGGCGCGCGGGGTGTCTTGCGAGTCTTGCTTACTGGTAGGGTGTCTGAGTCCTGACGCGGTGTGTTATCACGTTCTGGAAGTGATCGGTCGCTAAAGTAGTAGGCAGGAATATCGGCTGCACTAGCTGGCGTGGTAGTTGATGTGGTAGTGGAAGATGCCTGCTGAGAGGTAGAAAGGGGGATTTGAAGCTGAGGAGCCGGGCGCTTTGGTGCTGGAGAGCCAGTTGCGGACAAGCCAGCTGGAATGATCCTTTTCGGCAGTGGCCTCTCGTGGCGGACTGGGATATTGATGAACAGTTCAGAGTGACGTGTTGTGTGATTTGTGTGGGGATTGGAAGTTGACGGAGCCTTTAAAGGTAAACGAGAGGGCTGCAGGCTGCGGATTGGCATAATTGGTACTGGTGGTGTTGGAAGGAGTCTGGACGATCGACGGCGAGCAGTAAGCTCATCTTCTTCGAAAACTGTGGCCTCTGTGCGTGTGCTTATGGGCCGGAAGTGGTCCTCTGTAACTTTTTGTCTGGGATGGTTCGATGACTTGGCTGGAGCAGGACAACCTTCAAGCTCAGCACTGATTGCCAGGCCAATCTGCGACATGGGAACTGAAGTTGTACTAGCGGAGGTTCCAACACCTGGTCGTACTATGGTCCGACCGGATCCAGAACTTGACATCCCCAGAGTGCTGAAGGGTGACGGTGTGACTAAGCGTGGGTATCTAGGTCCGTCACGTTGAGCGGTTGGCGGTGGTGGTCCGATGGGAAGGCTAATCGAGGAGGCCGGTATGTCATCGACTGGTACATAATGCGAGAAGCGTGCCAACTGTTGTCTTCGTCGATCTTCGTCTTTCTCATTCACGAACGTGCTTTTTCGCTCCTTACGGCGTCTCAAGAATACACTCAACGCCATCAATCCGATAGCAATGATGAAAGCTGCCACAGCTGCCACAGTAAGCCCAGCAATCTGCGCTGGGGTCATCCTGGGACGTTCATCCTTCACGGCTGGTGCTGCTATCGAAGTGGGAGTTGAAGACGACGTTGATGTGGCAGACGCTGGAACCGATATTGAGTCCACGAATACTGATTGGCTGGAAGAAGCCTTTGTCTGTAGGGTTGTCCTCCTGATAGATGTGATTGTGGCTCGTGATGTTGACACCGAGGAAGAGATCAGTGCACGCGATGTGGTGCTTGATGTACTCGGCTTGCTTGACGTGCTGCTAGGAACAATTGTGAGGGCGGTCTTGGTTGGCAAGACGGCGTTCTTCTGCCCTAAACAAACATTGTATGCTGAAGCAGCTGTATCGATGCTTGAACAAGAAGCGTAGACACAACCCAAGGCCACTTCACCCAACGACTCCCCAGTGGTGCTATAACGTGAGCACAGGCATTCGAGATCTCCTTCAGCCGTACATGCTATGGGAAAGCGTTGTGATAGTGAAGATTGGATACATGAATGCGCACAGGAAGGAATGTCTTGTTGAAGATCGGTAGGGAGAAGGCTCGGTACTGAAGTGACTGTGGGCGCTGCGTTATGTGGCACAGCTACGATTAGGGATGCCGATAAGATGCATAGCCTTTTGACATGCCCCAGAAGCATAGTTGTACAAGATCTGTATACCCATAAGCTGCATCCTCGATGTTTTCTTAGGGTCGCTCGCGCACTTACTAGGAGATCTAGAATACTGTGACCAGGAACATCAGGAGAAGTGCCGAACCAGCGGCGGTGAAGGCAAAGAAAATTGAAGGAGACTCAAGGAAAACCGTCACGCATTACTCGTCTCATGAATCCGTCCTGCTGCATCCAAGAGGAACTCTACGAGGGGATGGTAGGTCAACGATATGTATCAACACCTTGGCTAGGCGCCTGGTCTGTGTTGTGGCCGGGCAGCCGCCGAGGCGTCACAATGTGGGTTTTCGATGTCATTGCTGTCCATCCTAAGCGCTCGCATGCCAGATTCTGGAGTTATTCAACAATCTTCTACCGGCTCTATGGTGTTTGTCATGTACTGGCTGCTATTCTAGGCGCGTAGCTGGGGCGCCTTGCCAGATTAGTCGATGTTTAGGCGCCGACTCACCAACCTCACCAACCACGACGACCTGTCCATGGACGCCTTCTGTGTATCTCTGGCGCAACGAATTCGAAGCGAGACTTGGCCTACGTTTTTGTCACAACCCCAGGTCATATTGTTGGGTGCTGCCGTGCGCGTCGGGCATATGCCGTTCAACACGTTGTGCGCAGTTGTGCAGCGGTCCGTGAGTGCAGCTCAACCTTCGACGATGCATGTAGAAGGTAGTACAGTGCTGAAAATAGAACTTCGGTTATATGGCTATGGCTGTACCGCATCTGACCAGACATTCCTCGGGGCGACTTGCAGCTGGTCAAGCCTCAAGCGACCACGAGAGCTAGAAAGGTATGAAGGGTTGGTTTGTACGAGTGCGAGTTGATCTCAGCTGCGATGCATCAAGATTGCGGAGTCTGGTACAACAACACTGCTCCCGTGAGTGCTTAACTCTGAAGACGGTCAACGACACTCCGGGGCTTATTTGGTGAGTAAGCGACAAGGATCGAGGCGAGAGCAACAGGTGAATGTAGGTATTATGGAGTGTAATATCCAAGCTGATTGTGTGACGGAGGAGTGATATAGCTGAGCTTACTGTTACTCGAATATGTGTGAAAGACATGCCTAAACATTAGCATCAGCACCACAATGCCCGGAAAGGACAGGAATCGTAGAATGCGATGGCTGCAGAACCAGACTTCTCAGAGCGCTCTTCTCCGTTGAAGCCGATATGAGCCGGGTTAATGACAAAGGTCAATGTCGACTCATTGGCAAACAATCAAGGATGTGCATTTGGGTTTTCAGAGAGGATCGCACAACCCCTTTGAGGGCTATCGCGATCGTCAACTAGCCGACGTCAACCTCTGTGGTCGAATTGCTGTAGTGTCTTGCAGCCTCACGGTCAGTGTCCCATCTTGCTCTCGCGCCTGGTCAGTGTCTCCACGTGCTTGCTGACGATCTTTCCGCACCTTGACTCGCAACGGGGCTGCAATGCAAGGTCCCGAGGCCAGAGGTGGCGAGATGTCGTGATAACGTCGGGACAAGCCCTAAAGAAGGTTCTGACCGGAGCATTTGCCGTTTGGGTAGAGGCCGTTGGTCCACTCGCTGGCGGAAATGTCAGTTCAAAATGCAAGACGCGCGATGTGCCTGTGATGCTGCCGCGGTGATGGAGCTGGGTCTTGGAGAGCAGAGACAGGCAGGCGCATTCTCGGCGTCGTGAGCCTTGCGAACTGCATCCAAGCTCTTGCAGATCTCTCGATGCGCATGCCGTGTGGCCGCGGAGTAGAGGCGAGCACGCCCGGCGTCATTCACCACGTCCTGTCTGCGGTGTAGAATAAAAGGAGAATGCGGGCGCAGGGGTGCTGTGATTGGCTAGAGCGGCGCTGGGCAGCGCGAGTCGAGGAGATGAAGACGCGATCAAGACGGATGTTTGGCGAGTCACCTGCCGCAGGGCCTTGCCTGATCGAGCACTAGAGCCAATGAAGAGACAGGCGTGGTCGACTGGGGCAGGTTATTTGATGGGCGAGGGCTGACGGGTGCTGGGGGCGGGTGCATGGAATGCGCTGCAGCGCTGAAACAGGTCGCGAGGCACAAGCTGGTGGTGGCGAAGAGGACAGCAGCAGAGACAGCAGACGGCGGGCGGCGTGCCGGGAGCGTGCGTGCGAGCGCCAGCGTGTGCAGCGCCGCACAAGTCTGCAGCAGCTGCGCGCCGTGACGAACAAGGCGAGGGAGCGAAGGGCCGTGCAGGCGCGGTTCTGCGTTTCAAATCTCGCATGCAGAGTGCCGGCGTCAGGCCTCTCATGCGTGCTTGCTGGGCCCCTAAATTTCGCGAGGGGCTTCTAGAAGAGCTGCTAGCTGCGATGGGCGGAACGGGAGACGCATCTAGTGGATGCAGGCCATTGGTGCCACCGCGCAACCATGTCGAACAGGTGCAACGCGGCGAGTGAGCAGCGACGAGGCACAGGGTCGGCGGCGAGCGGCCGGCAGAGGTGCGGTGAAGGCGGCGGCGAGAGGCCGCCGGGCGAGGCACAGGGCGAAGCACCAAGGCGAGGCACCCGCGATGCAGGCCCGCCTGTTCGTCCGCTGCGCTGGACGAGGTGCGTCGAGCGGCCGCCGGCGCAGTACACAGGACACTCGAATACTGGACGCTCCACCACAGGACACTCCAGCACGGCGCATGGAGCCCGGCGCAGCACGGCGGGCGGCGGGCGGCGGGCATGTGCAGTGGCGGCGAGTGGCATGTCTGGCCTGCCCACGTCGCCAGCAGGAAGCATTTGCTGCGCGCGCCCTCAGACTGCTAGCCTGCGAGATGCAGGCTCAGGCCTCAGACCGCGCCCGGGAGGGTCTGCAGGTGGCCCGCCCCTCGCCCTCTAGTGACGCCGGAGCTGCACTACCTTCTGGCGTCGTCTGCGTTTCCAGCATGGCGTCCGTTTGCTTCGGGCGTAGCGCGCCTCCTTTCGCTGTGCCCTCTAAAGCGCCCGCTGCTGCTGCGTTCTGTCGCCGTCGCTCGCTCAGCTGCTGCCCGTGAATCCCGTGCTGCGTTCTTGCTGCCCGCTGCCCGCTGCCCTGCTCTGCTCTGCTCTCTGTCCTGCCCGCTCAGCGCAGCCACAGACCCGGCCTGCCGTGCAACGCCCGCCCGCTGCACCCGTCTCTACTTGCGACACTCGACGATCCGCGCAGTGCCTGTCCCCAGCCGTCTGAGCGTCTCCACCCCCGACCGGCCTTGCAGCTGCCCTGAGACACCTGCCGGAGCGAAGCGAGCCTCGCCTTTCGACCCAGCCCCCATCCATCCCTTCACCTGCCACACCCTCCCACGACACCGCTCCTCCCTCGCCGGCCTGCCCTGCTCTCACTGCCGCCCGCAGCGCTGAAGCAGCCATTGAGTCGTCTCCTTTGTAATAATAGGTACGCTGCCGCCCCGCCGACGCCTGCTGTCATTCGCTGCTGCTGCACGCTCCTGCCCGCCAAGCCACGCCGTCTGTATTGAGCTGCCGTCAAGCAAACTGCACCACTGCACCACTGCCTCTGCCCTCACGCACGCCCATCTCCACCGCAGCGCGCGCCGCAGCCACCCTGCACTGCACTGCACGCAGAACACGCTCGTTAACACGCTGTCCAGATTTCCGCATTGGCCGGCCTCTTGACGGAACATCGCTACTACCTTCACCCTAATACACCACACCACTCCGACCACCGTCGACACTCGCCACCATGGGTTGCGGCATGAGCACAGAGGAGAAGGAGGGGAAGCAGAGGAACGAGGAGATTGAGAACCAGCTCAAGCGCGACAAGATGATGCAGCGCAATGAGATCAAGATGCTGCTGCTCGGTCAGTAGTCGCGCCACGCCTCGTGCGCCATCGCATTCTAACACAGCTGCAGGTGCTGGTGAATCTGGCAAGTCGACCATTCTCAAGCAGATGAAGCTCATCCACGAGGGCGGCTACTCTCGCGACGAGCGCGAGTCGTTCAAGGAAATCATCTTCAGCAACACCGTCCAGTCGATGCGCGTCATCCTCGAGGCCATGGAGTCGCTGGAGCTGCCGCTCGACGACCAGCGCGCCGAGTACCACGTCCAGACCATCTTTATGCAGCCTGCGCAGATCGAGGGCGACAGCCTGCCCCCTGAGGTCGGCAACGCCATCTCGGTCCTGTGGAAGGACGCCGGCGTGCAGCAGTGCTTCCAGCGCTCACGCGAGTACCAGCTCAACGATTCTGCGAAATAGTGAGGCCCCCTGAATGACCTTTCGATGCAACACCCTGCTAATTGATGCAGCTACTTCGACTCAATCGACCGCATTGCCGCTCCCGACTACATTCCCAACGATCAGGACGTCCTGCGCTCGCGTGTCAAGACGACCGGTATCACCGAGACTACCTTTATCATCGGCGACCTGACCTACCGCATGTTCGACGTCGGTGGTCAACGATCTGAGCGCAAGAAGTGGATTCATTGCTTCGAGAACGTCACCACAATCCTTTTCCTGGTCGCTATCTCCGAGTACGACCAGCTGCTGTTCGAAGACGAGACTGTCAACCGTATGCAAGAAGCCCTCACACTGTTCGACTCCATCTGCAACTCGAGGTGGTTCGTCAAGACATCAATCATCCTGTTTTTGAACAAGATCGACAGGTTCAAGGAGAAGCTGCCCGTCAGCCCCATGAAGAACTATTTCCCCGACTACGAAGGCGGCCCAGACTACGCCGCGGCCTGTGACTACATTCTCAACCGTTTTGTCTCGCTCAACCAGCACGAGACAAAGCAGATCTACACCCATTTCACCTGCGCCACAGACACAATGCAGATCCGTTTCGTCATGGCTGCAGTAAACGGTAGGTCTTATTTGTCGCATATCGTGTACTCAGTTTCTAACATGCTCCAGATATCATCATCCAGGAGAACCTCCGATTGTGCGGTCTGATATAATGAAACGGGTTGTTGCGGGAGCAAACAAAACATTTCGAATTTGCTTTGGTTTACGGGTTGCATGTTCTTCATGACGGGCATACCATGTCATTCACAGGCGTTGAGGACATGCTTCATGCTGTGCCTTCACAACAGTTCCACCTTCTGCCGTCGAGTGGCTAGCCTCAGACCCGAGTCGCTCTTCTTTGATACCCTGCGGGCGGGCTCTGGGGCCGCCACAATAGCGAAGCGGTACATTTATTCCCTTATCCTCTCTGTAAGATTGGCGAGCAAACAAACAGCCGCCTAGAAAGGCGTTTGCTTTTCCTAATACTGTTCTTGTTCCTATCTATCTACCTACGTCTGGTGGCAATTTCTAAAGTTTCCTTGCGGTTTTGTAAGACAAAGACAAGCACGTGTGCGAGTATGTAGTAAACGATTCCAACCACTATAAAAGACCTCCAATTGCTTCGTAACACCTGTGACGCCTTGATGATCAAACACAGTCTTGCCCAGGCGCTCGTCCCCCATGTGATCACATCACCACCCAGCAAATCGACACCTTGCATATCAACCTGCAACAACCCCCTTTCGGCACAAATGGTGTACCGCTCGCTCCAACCCGGCAGGAAGCCGCGCCGCAGTCAGTCTCGGGCCCCAACCTCCCTCTCGCTCTCCTTTCTACGATGAGCAGGACAGCAGTAGGCCGTACACAAGGGCACCGGCTTAGACGACCAAGGCACAAAGCAAGGGAGGACCCTTCGAGCTAGTGCAGCGCCTGCCGACTGCGACCTGCGACTTTGCGAGTGCAAGCTCACCGCGCTCCTGCAGCGAGCTGGCTGACTGGACCTGGCCAAAGAGGGCACTGCGAAAGTCTGTCTGGCTGTCGGCCTGTCGGACTCATCCCGAACGCGAACGTGGATGTTTGCTTGGGCGACGTGGATTTGTAAGAACAGACACGTTGAGATTGATCATCAGGGCGTGGAGGGCGGTGCTGGAAGGGGTTAGCGTGTTGATGGTCGGCGGAGTGGATTGGCTGGGACGGGGTGGGAGGGTGAGCCGAGCTCGTTACACGGGAGGATGACGGATGCTGAGGTTGAGAGCTGAGTAGTGAGTTTTTATGATTTCACTCATGAGTTTCCGGACAGAGACTATCGCTTCGGCCCTAGAGAGGGAGACAGACCTATGCTTGCTACAAGCACAACGACGAAGAGGTCGACTTTTGCATGGCAGTGCCGGCCACAGGGTTGATACGGTCGACTCGCTGAACGGTGAGCTGCTCACTGCACACCCTGCAGCATGGATTACACATATCACCATGGGGGAGTATAGCTGCTTGCGCGCGTGAGAATGTTTGTATGCTTCCCTGCACCTACATTCGTACGTATTTGGTTCACAGGCAAATATGCATCAAGTCAATGGAATTGCAGCGTTCGTTGCATTCCGGTCTTTGCCATTCTCTGAGGATGACAAGGTCTTGCAACATCACTGTGTACTCATGTCTTTCTAGAAACAGCGGGATTGACCATTGGTGAAGGTAGTCACGCAACGAAGTGTTTATGATGCTCCAGCCCTGTCATCAGGCTGAGTGAGTGTCGCATATGTGTTGAATACTAAACGCTTCTTCTCCATCCATTGCTACTATCAGAAGATACATACTCCGGTCTGCGGTACTGTGGCACAGCCAGTCTGAAGCTACAGTCTTCAACCTTCTATTCGCATGTCTCCATATCATCTTTGGTTTTCCCGCTGCAACAGGGGCGATGCTTCTGCAATCTCATTTTCCTGCCTTTAGAACAAGGACAGAAGTGCGAGACGTGACCGCAATATGCTTCTCCTTCCGTGGCCCAATTACTCCACAACGTTTCACATGATGATCGGTTGAGAAGACATCGCACCTTCTCCAGGTCCCCGTGCTTTACCTGCAGTCTGAACCTGGGCTCATGCTTCCTTCACGAGCTTCCGGTACACCTGTTCGCTTTGCTGAAATGCAGAAAGAGCCAGTGTCAGGCCGAGGCTGTCTCAGCCATTCGGAAGGTAAGGATTCAATCTTCCTTTCTGCAAACGCCTGCAAATAGCCAATGAGTGGTCCTGACAGTCCTTGACTCAGAAGAACAAACGGACACGGCGTGCAGTGAGGGCCACTTTGCAATCGTTTCACTCCGTTAAACTAAGGCGTACGTGGTATAACCATGGCATGGGATGTGCTTCATGTTATACCAAGCGCTTCATGTGGGAACTTGGCTATATTCTGACAGGAGGGACAATGTGAGAGAGAGTTCCCACATAGGAAATATCCGCCGGTAGGCCTGCCCCCTATGATCTACAGTGGAACAGTGATACTCATGCCATTTCCAGAAGCGTCTCCTTATCTTGCGAGTTATGAACACTGCCATATTACCAGAATTCCACGAAGTGGTCGTGGCATGCTGCCGCCCACGTTCTCGACCTTCAATGAGTGTGGCGGGCCATCTCATAAAGCTCGATGCTACAGGCCTGGGTTCACTGACTGACCACATGGTATTTGAACGGCAGCGTGTCTCAAATTTGGCATTATATCAGTGAAATATACTCTCTACGTTCGTGTTGCAGGGCGCTCGAGGTACTATACGGTTTACGATGCAATACTCCGGATGGAAGCTATGGATGCAATGTCACGGACGGCCGGTCTGGTCTTTAAATGACTCTCGCAGTAGCTTCCACGGGTCTGTACCGATATGGGAATTCATATACAGTCAAATGTCAGGGTGACATGTGTGCCCAGATAGTGTACGTGCACGAGTGCTCGTCACAAATCCATGCGGCTCATGGGTAATTCTACCAGGCTTCTGTTCTCGAGCGACTATGTCACGCCCATCCATATGTCGGGATTTCATTGACGTTTTAGGAATGAGGTACATCTGATGGGTTCGAGATCTAACAAGAGAAAGCGCGAACTTTGAGTTGGACCCATACGTGAACCAAGAAGGCCGAAAAGCACGCCTAAAAGCATATCGTCTCTAGCCCACGTGGGAGAGCAATTTCAAGTAGCTAACAGCTTCTCTCCCATCTTTAGCCGCACGCCCCTATCGAATTTAAGGTTCGTAAAGACTAACAGGTGAATAATCAATGAATGCAGCGATTGAAGTTTGCACAAAAGCAATTAAAAATAGTGTCATTGAACCGCCTATCCTGCCAAGTAAGACATCAATCTAAGATCAAACAACTCTACTCTAAATCCGGGCAACTTCTCCTACCGATTGCCAAACCTCCAAGCATCGCCCTCCTCCATCCACACTCCCGCTCCATTGCCATCAAATCTGACCCTCTTCTCGCACCCCTCGCACCGCAAATATCTCTCGCCCTTGCACTCGCACCACTCCACGGCCTCCATTTCTTCTGGAGGGCTCATCATCTTCGCCTCCAACCACCTCGCTAGTGCCTCATCTACACTCCCCACGACCCTCGCACACTTGACGCCTCTCACGCCAGTAAAGAGCTTTAGAACAGCGGCATTGCACCCATCGAACATGCTCTGCCAGGCTTTGAGCTCGAGGAACTCGGCGTTCGAGAAGGCGGCTGTTGCTTGCTGCGCGGTGAAGCGCGGGTCCGTGTCCAGGCGTACGGTCAACTGCCATCTGCGGATTTTGCCAAGGACAGTGGGGTATAACACGGGGTTACTGGTGGTCATGAGATGAGGGAGTGTTGTGAGTAGACTAGGGTGTGCGTGGAAGATGTGTGTTGTGTAGAGCAAATCTTTTCCTTCTTCGTGGATGCGTTTACACGTTGATAGAATGGCCGGGTACGTGGGTGCGGGTGTTGGTATGCGTGGAGCGGTCGTGAGATCTACTAGCTTGGTTGGTGTGTTGGCACAAAGTAGCTCTTCGTAGATCTGGTTTCGCAGCTCGGCGGGCAGGCGGAAGAAAGGGCTGTCCATTTGGCTATTCATGGAGTGATCCCGGGATACGGGGCGCAGTTGGGCATCAGAGATAACGCTGTCTGCGCGTTCGATTTTGACGGGCGTTGTTGCAGGTACGTGCGATGTTTGGTGGTGTATGCCGAGCAAGGGATGTGTAGATGGAGGACTTGGACGTTGCTCCGGCTCTGCGTGTACCATGGAGAAGTGGCCGCCGTGGGCGGCGAGATAGTATGCTGTTGCCATGTGGGTTGGTTTTCTGATATTTGCTTTCCTGGAAGACTCGAAGTTGTTGCGGTAGCGTCGGTATACTTGCTTTGTTCAAGATACGCTGCTTTGTGGGGACTTTCAGGTGGTGAAGTAGCTGGTGTTGTGTCCTTCGGCGAACCAGGTGTGGATTCTATGGACGGGAATGATGGTCTGATGAAGATTGGGCTTGGAGGGTATGTATACATATGATCTACACCGCTGTGTCGACAAGTGATGTCGTAGGCCAATCCGAATCGGGTGATGCACCTGGATCGGATGTTGGCGTGATGTCGATTGACTGAGCGCTGTATGTATGGTTTGATGCAGTTGATTTGAGAGTTTTCGCACCCAGAGTCCTATATATGGAGACTCTGGTGCAACAAGTACGATTGATGTCACGTTATGACATCGGGCTGAGGTGTTGTTCACGCAACAGTCCAAACCTATTTCGTCATCGGGCCGATCGACAGATAGCGGAAGTGTGAAGGTCGCGCCACGAATTCAAGCCGTCAGTCCACCAGCCGCGACCTCATCTCAGAGGAAATGCAACCTTATCGCTGAGCCTCATTTTTGAAATACGACTCCTTCAGCCTCAGGCACGTGTTGAATGCAATCGTTGGAGACGTCGTGCTTGTCGTTGGCCAATGTCGATGACCAAAAAGCGGGGTGAGGCATTGCGGGAGACGCGACCTGATAATAGGCTAAAACCATGCTTGCCTATGACACAACACATCAGCCATTAAACAGGAACATTTTACTGGCCATTTCATGGTTACGAGAAGGGTGTATGGACACATTTCTTGTCGCACGTTGCATGCTGAGCATTGCACGGTTCAGGCTCAACAGAATGTGTCTTATCGCGGTGGTGCCGTGGTGTGATACTCATCATTATCTCCGAGATACCTCAGCAGCTGGAATTAAAGAAGTTGCAAACGTACTCCCCTCTCATTGAGTCAAATGACGCACTGCGCGTGTCCTCCAGATTTTAAATTATCCTTGTCTGAGCATCGTTACTTAGCTTACATATCTCTTTTGAGGAACTATGGCTAGTTATCTATGTGGGTGTCTTGTTAGCAGCCGTGGTTTTCTTTCGAACGATACATGCTCGTAAGATCGTATTATCGATGCCCATGGTCAACCTCTCCATTTACGCTTCTTTCGAATTGCTGATCTGATTGTGACTGTGCTTTGTTATCCTAAGCGAATGTGAGGCGGTCTAGTCTGCAAAACTGCTTTCCTCACACCACGAGCCCGGCAACGCAGCAGCCATGGCAGCAACAACAGCCTTTCTTGCATCGACTGCAGCAGTCGGGGCTTCGGCTACCACCATATAGATCGTCTGCGTCTGACCAGTCTTTCCTGTCAACGTTCCCATGCCGATCGACCCCACGCTTGGTAGAGGAGCTTGCGACATAGCCTCGAAGTGGAAGGTATAGGTCTTTGGTATCCATGTGCGAAGCTTGCCGATGTGGGTTTCGACCCATTGGACCGTCACCAGGTCCTCGCTAGTCTTAAGCGGAGGTGAAGGCAGTGTGGACGTGGTGAGAGGAGACACAACAACCGCAGCCGGAGGGGCTGGAGAACCCACAGGGTTGACCACCGGTGGTGGTATGGCTGCAGCTGGTGCAGGAGCTGGTACAAAAGCAGGCCCAATGGCTGGCGGGACGATCGCCGGAGGAACTGCTGCAGGTGGATCGACAGGAACTGGCGGTGCAGCCCCCGGAACAGCTGGCGCCACAATGTCAGCCGCAGGCGCTGCAACTGGCGCAAGGCCTGGTGCTTGACGAAGTCTAGCAAGACATCAGTCTCGTCTACCACTGTGTGGGCGAATCAAGGACTTACTCGAGGCGATCCTGAAGGCCTGAATGTAAAGGTGGTGAAGTTGGAGCTGCCGCGCGTAAGACCGGTGTATGTGGTGCGAGGGCTGAGAGTATGTTGTGACCAGCGGTGCTACCATCCGCTAAGAGCGAGATGTAGAAAGCTGCAGCAAAAGTGGACACGCGCATGATGCACGGAGATGTTGTGCTTGCCCTCGAGTCCGTTTGCACCAGTCCAGATGACGAAGCGATGCGGGTGACCAAATCGCCGCGAAATCATCCAGTGGATATTGCGCCAGAAGAGTGGTATCTTTCTGGTTCCAAGAACCGGGGTTGGCTGTTGTCACACTGTTCAGAGTTGATGTGGTGTCGCTGATGTCTGGCAATGCTCTTCGGAAGTGCACATCGAAGGTGATTCCTTTCAAAAGACAACGGTTGGAAGATGATACTGATCAGAATCAGATGAAGCGTAATTGGAGTGAAGTGATGAAGGAAAAGAAACAGCTTCGGGAATCTGTCGAAGTACAGTAAGGAGAACGAGATGCATGAGGAAAGTACCATTGCCACGAAGAGGGCAGCTCCTTCGTGTTGCTTTACGGACTATGGAGATTTCAGTCGTTGCCCGGCACATCTGGAAGCTTCCGGTTGTATTCTTGCCAGCGTCTGAGCAGCGATTTCTGCGCAGCTTTCGCAATCGAAAGAACATCTCATCTCTCCAAGTGGCTCTTCGGAGCTCTCAGCATGGCTCCATTATTCACAGTCGGACGGCGACTGCAGTGCTGCACGAACATATTTTCACCATGTATTCGTGGAGGTGCTCCATACTCATTAGTGATGGAGGGCAGTGCATTGATCCCCCGCTCTTCAAGGTACACGACAGCGCAGCCAAGTCCTGAGACTCCTCCAGAATGTCTGAGAACGATGACCATAGCAGAAGCCGAAAGAGCAACCAGGATGTGTCTAGACTATTGACACACACCAACATGTCTCAAGTGCATCACCCAACGGCCGTCATTCTACAGTCCAATGCATGTGTGGCAACTCACAGATCTCGCCTCCATTCCGTTCCCCAGCCTTACCTTCCTCGCTACCAGAACTCCCTCTTTCTCCCTTCACTCCCTTACCTTGCCTGCCTCTCATCCGCAAATCCGGCCATAAACGCCTTGCATGCCCCAGCCGGCAATTTATTGAATGCAACGAGTCACGCATCGGGAAGCCTTGCATTCGCCCTACGATCGCAGTCGTATCGATGCAGCGTCGGCTCCACTGGTGCGGGAAATCAAGCATTTCTCGCCCTCGCCTGTGTTACTCACTTGGGCAAAGGGCGAGGCTAGTGCGAGGCCGTTGAAGCTTAGCTTTTGTCAACAGCGGGGGACGAAATGAAGGTGCGTAGCAACAGGAATTGCGCGAGTCGAGGAACCGGTCCGATGAGACTGCACGGCAATGCCCGGGTGTTGAGAGGGCGGGCGACTGTGAGAGTCGTGGGTAGATTGACGGAGTCCGCAGGCAACAATTCTGACTGGCTTCGCAGGAGGGGGATTGCATGTGCAGATGCAGCTTGCTCATAACGGATAACGATTTTCGGTCTAGGAGGAAGTCCTATCATTCTCCGCAAGCCCGTGGCTTGTTGAACACGGTGCAGATCCAACGAATGTCCATCGACGGAAAACGCTGAACCCAAAAATCATACTAGCCATGCAAGCTAATCATACCCCCAACGCTGTGCCTGCAGTGTGCAAAACGAACTCAAGACATGTATGCAGCACCACGCGAACAACCATCATGACTTGCACAATGAAGAGGATGGGATTGTATGTAGCAGCCTAGCCGCCTCTTACCTAAGATCCCCCTCGCAATTTGCGAACCACCTCGGTCGGGAAGTTTTTGCTGACTGCAGCGGAAAGCCGCCCACCTGCGTCGACTAAGTCTGAACGCTTCGGCCCTCAACTTGCACATGCATCTACTCTATCCCGACACCGATCATCGTCATTGCTCCCTCACGCCCAGCGCGGCCACCACTGACTCAGCATACGAGATAGGGACAGGAAAAGAAAGAAAAGGGTCCATTGTCCACCACCGCCGCCGCCTCCACGCCCAGCTGGCGTGAGCGTGCTCGTACCAGCGCCACCCCAAGAATACACACCTCTTTGTGCCCCGTCTTCACGCTTCCTTCCGCAGTGCAAAAATACACTGGACTCGCTAACCTTGACTCCGCAATCACGAGCCCAACTATTGGCGCTCGGAGACTCCACTTGGGGTCCTCGCACCCCCTCTTCGCAGGGCGGCCACATGAGTGGCCCATACGCTTCAGCACTATGTCGGTGGTGGGCCCAAGCGCTGCAGAACAAGGGCACCTCTGTACCTGCGCTGGCGCCGCATGAACATCGACTCTCGCCGCTGCTGAGCCGGGACTCGCCGCGGCAGGGGACCGCTGCGGAGCTTTTGGGCGCAAGTGAGTGCCCACATTACACACCAAGGAACAACGTGCACTGGTAGATTGCAAAGTAAATAAATGCACAACAATAAACGTCATAGTTGGAATCTGTGTCCTGCGGTCGATGGCGGAGGAATGGATGGCTATGGCTGGTCGCCCTCGTGACAGCGGCGCCATACCGTCTCGCTTGCCGATTGCACCGTAGAGACCGTCTCCTAGTGCTACTATTCGGGATCAGCGATTACTCAAATTGCTGGCTGGGGTGCTTTTGCGTGCGCAGCCAGTTGCACGCGTGCTGGGGCGGAGTGGTCTCCGTGTTCTGCTGAATGCACACCCGAATGTACTGTTGAGTGCAAAGTTTGGCGGACTCTCCGGCAGCGCGAGCGCACGCACCGACTTCACGCCGAGGCTGGGCCTCCCAGGACAAGGCTTGGGGGTGGGAAACTCAGTCACGCAAGTGTGCCGGAATCGCGGTGTTTGGTAATCGTTGTCTTATTGTTTGGGTTTGGTGATGCTGCTACAGAGTTGTAGTAGCAGTCCCTAGCTATTTTCTATTTCTCCCAGGAAATGCAGCGTGCGACGAGATGATGAAAACGGCCGTGAGCGGCAGTGCGGGTGGTATCAATCCCACTCCAAGATCTCCATTTTGACCTCCAAAAACAATCAAGCCGAAGCCTTGTACTATCGATATCCAGGGGCCGTGCTCCAAGAAAAAGTGGGTGTGCTGCTCGCTGGACGAGAGAAAAGGTGTAAAGAGGCTGGCGTACCAAGCCTTGTATCCAAGTCTATGCACAAGAAAATGGGAAAGTAAACACTACAATGGGCAGCAATTGCGCCACTGAAATTGGGTTGTTGGAAAAGAGCGGTCCAGCGAGTAATCGTAGCGGTCGGCGGGTCCGACAAGAAGAAACGAAAGAGTGCTGAGTAGTTCAAAAGGTAGCGCAATGCAAGGTATCCAAAAACGCCGTCGCCTAAGTCATGCGTTCATAATGCCGCGTCTCGAAGACTTCTTCCTAGAGTCTCGGTCGTGTGTGTGGCTGTCGCGATAAAGAAACGTGGGAGGAGTATGATAACGTCCAGTGGTCAGGGACGGAACATTAGCGGCACCACTACGCTAGCGTCCAGAACAGACTGACGAGTAAGGGGGCTAGGATGGAGATTGCTGGGGCACCAAAGAGCGTGGCCCCGTTGCTGAAGAGGAGCTGGCCTGGCGTCATGTTGTCTTCTTGCGTGAAGAAGTATGTTTTTGCGCTATCCTTGCCCAGTGATGCATCTGGAGGCGAAGTTTGCGCAGGAATCGGGCAGACCTTAGAGGGGTCGAATTTCGGGCAGCGCTTCTTGTATGCGTTCTGCGAGCGGTCGGTATCGGTAGAGTTGAAGTATCCCTTGACGTAGGAAATGGTCATGACAGTGTCGGCATCAGGGGGTCCAGCAGACCACTTGGGATCACCGTTGCTCCAGTGATTGAAGAAAAGGCCACCACCCTCGGTGGGGATCTGCTCAGTCATCTCCCAGAGGAAGGTACCGTCAACATAGAAGGTAACACGATCTGCGGTCCAGTCGAAGCGGTACTCGTGGAACATGTTGTCTGGCTGGAAGGGCAGAGGTGCGACCTTGTAAGTCGATGTGCCAGCAGCGTCGTTTCCATGGGCTACAGATTCCGGAGATTGAAGAACAAGGTTGACGGCGCCTCCCGAGCTATTGAACTCGTGGGAAAGGAATTCCATGTCGATCTCTTGCGAGTTGTTGTAGTACTGTACAAGGTTAGGAGTGGCCTTATTGTAGTAACAAGCAGCATCTCTTACAAAGAAGAAGGCTCCGCAGGTTCCCGACGAGTTCGAAAGCTTCATGCCAACGCGGAAAGATCCAAGCAGGATATCATCCCTGACTGAAACTACCTCAGACCCATTGACATAGCCATGCGAATGGTCGCCGCGCACCCACAGCTCCAGGCCGGCATCACCACCATGATCAGCGTCGCCAGACCATCTGCCTGAATTCTTCAAAGGATTTGGTACAATGTTGCCCAAGCTGAACTCCTTGCCGAAAGCTATTCTCTTGTTGTCGGCAGGCACGGACACATTGTACACTTGCGGTCTCCATCCATAGTCGGTGATGTTGTCTGTGTCCATGTGCAGGAAGTCGTTCTCCATTAGTTCTGTAAAGACAGCATGCTCAGCATCCGTCGTCTGGTTGAGCGAGTATCCACATTCGCAGGCTGCGTTGGCTGCAAGCGCGCATGGTCAGTATGTGTGGTCGGTCATGTAGCGTAGCGCCCGCGGCACAGGCCTGAGCAACGAAAGCCGGCTGCCTCTCTCCACTACTAGAGATGACTTACCAAAGCGTGAGGCGGCCAGCAAAAGCCAGGGCATGGCGCCCTTCGAGAAGTGAAACATTATTATGGCAATTAGGGTGTGGTGCAGCGAGCGACTAGGGTGAGGAGGAGCAGGATACTGGTGGGCAAACCGAACGAGCGCAAAGAGGTTTGTAAAGAGGAGTGGGAGGGCCTTGGTACAAGAGTAGTCAGACACGGCGCCGCGCTGGGCAGGCACACCAGGGAAGCGGCGGTGCAGGGTTCCTCTCTGGCAATTACTGTACGAGCAGCCAGTCACGAGCAGGGTCTGAGCGCTGCCGTTTTCTTTTAGCAGGATCGCCGTGCCAGAGGCGCCGAAATCAGCATACGAATTTCTGTGGAGAACCTAGAGTCTTGGTGCACGCCGGCGCGGTGGGCATCACCTGTCAGCGAGTTGCTGCAAGGAGAGGCCATCGAGATGGCCGAGAGCAAAGGCCGTGGCTGTCACTGGGGGCTGGCGTGCCACCGCAGCGCCATTTGCCAGTGATTCGACGACTGCACGATAGCAGAGATAACCCCCCTCTCGAGCCCGAGGGTATCATGACACCAGCGCTGCAACCACAGAGACCCAAACAGCGTCACACGACAGCCGTCTCCCTGATTGGCCAACAGCAAGGGGCCATCTTCGCTGACTAGGGGTGTCCAAGAGCGTCCAAGGAGCACCCTTGGCTGTCAAATTGGAAAGCGGTTTTGACAGGCACAACTTCTGGGGAAGCGATCTCGAGAGCAACACGGCGTTGCAGGTGCAGAGACACCCCCTGTAGCATCGGACCCAGCACAACGAAAATCCTTCGTCACGAGAGCTGCAGACGCGCGGGCGCCGCACCCCCAACGCGGCCTGGTTGGGTGCGCGCTGCCAGCCTCTGCCGCGTCCGCTGCAACTTGCAACGGTCTTAGTGCCAGGGCGCACAAGCTGCCTATTGGACCGCTGCACGCAGCATTGCAGGCCCCTCACAAGCGACCCCGGGAAAATTGCATGCTCGAAACAAGGACACAAATTGCTCGCACGACCAGCGAATCGTCGCGCCGCAACGGGCAGGCAGCATGAATGTCCCTCGGCAGGCCAGCTCCTTCTGGAAGGCTGCTCTGTTCTTGGCAACGGCACGTTCACGCACTGAGCATGAAGAAATTATGATATACGGCTGCTATTCGTCCATTCCCCAGGAGGATCATAACTGTGCCTCAGCCCGCTGCAACATGGGAGGCGAGGGGAGTCAGCATCGTAAACTTCTCGAACCCCCTCAAGAACATGACTGATCTGTGCACGACGAAGGCCACTACCGAGCATCGCACTATCAATGACCCGCGACGCAATTAGGGCGCCTCGTAAAGACGTCTACACAGCGGCCAGAAATAACTCCGATATCGAGAACAATAGACCAGCGCGCCATTCGTGTTTCGTTTTCCAATGCCAAAAATGCAACACGATCCTGAGTAATGCTCGCAAGCGCGCCAGATACGAGCGCCACAATTGAGTATTTTAGCCAAAATGTGAACCCAACGCCATCGCCATCATCCAAGTTCGATAGATCAAACGCTTCGTGGGGTATCATCACAAGAATCCAGACTCGGAGAGAAGTCTGTCTCATCGTTAGTCACACGTCTCCAACCCGAGGGTATAGCATGGAATGTATTGGCTCCTCACGTACCTTGCAATCTTCTCGTCTTCGCGCTCGCGCGGCTCAACGGATAAGCTCATCTCGTACATTTCGTGCACGTCGCCTGCGGATTGCATATTTGTCAAAATGTAGTCCTGCAGATCAGGCACTGGCTGCAGCGGGTATGGCACGTTCTGGTACTGCTGAATGTCGCGGATCACCTCGGCTGTCTTCGCTCGCTTGGCAAAGTTGATCAGGTTGGTTTTCTTGATCAGTGAAGGGATGCCGTCTTCGATGAACGTTAGATCGGTAAGGTAGACACCTATGCTGGTCAGCCGAGTCCCGGGTGTCACAATCGCTGCATACTAACCGAAGAAGGGTATACAAGGTGGATTCGCCCTGTGCAGTGTGTCGCGGTACTCGGCGAAATTCCTGGTGCTCCCCATGAGTTTGCGCATGCTTTCGAGCACACCCATCGACCGCTGGTTCACCGCACTCCATGTCCGATTAAGACGGTGAATTGGCGCAGTTCCTAGGGCGGATATGATTGACGTCAAGGTTGAGAAGTTGTTTAGTGCACGGCATTTCTGCAATACGTTAGCCATTGAAACGGTCAAAAGACTGTGGACCAACTCACATCGGCGACATTGACAAAGTGCTTGATGACGATCACTCTGCGTTTGACGTCCTGCTGTGTCAGGATCATCTGCGCCACCCAGTTTGTCAACTGATTCGAGTGCAAAATCAATGCTTTCACATTGGCAGCCGGATCCGGCTCACCGGGTGCTAGTTTCTTCTGCCACGTCTTGTTCAAGCACTCTGTGGGTCGAATCTTGCCGTAGAGTTTCGATTCGATAATAGTCAGCTGGCGCGCAAATTCCGTGGCGTCAATATCCAAGAACTTCAGCTTCTTCATGTGTTTGGGCAGGATTGGCTGTGGTGTCTGGGCGCTAAGCGTGAGTACGAGTCGTTTGGTTGGCATATCTGGGCCACGAGAACGCTGCTCCACAGAAGTCATTAGAGGGTGGGCCCCAGGCGTGCTGGTTGTCGCGACGTGATCCTTTGCAAAGTTGTAGACTCTTTGAATCAATATCCGCGCCTCTTCGTCATTTCCTTCCATCCAGTAATTGTCGAACCAACTCTTGAGAATGTTCACAACACGAAATCGGATGGGCTTCTGCTTCTTATCCACCCAAGTTTGGTAGTCTTCTTTGGCGAGGCCATGTGGCGGCTGTATGCTCCATCTTTTAACCAGCATTTCGAAAAGCTCAGATGCCGTGGTGAACGATCGATACGTGAGAAGGAAAGTGTTGTTGAAGGCTGGATCAAGACGATCATGGCGCGTCAGCTGTTCCACAAGTCCTGCCAGCGTACCGCCACGTAGTTGTGGGGGAGTAACTTTGTGATCGTAAGAGATTTCCCCTTCGTGATCGAGCTTCAGATATTCTGGAGTCTCCTCGACTGCACTTTGCGGAATGACGGGTACTTCTCCAAAGAAGTCTTTCAGCTTCTTATTGTTCCTTGGAGGCTGTATTGAGTCAATCTTGGTTTCGTCTAGCGCAGTGCCTTCACTGTAGGTCTTCGATTGAGGAACATCTTTCAGCAATGGTCTTAGTGTCGCTGATGGCCCTCGAGCATGGGAACTTGCGAGCTCAGAGTCTGTGTCGGTGAACCTTCGAGGGTCAGTGCGAATGGCGATATCTGAGAGAGGAACTGCTTCTGACAAGTTTTGCAAGAGTCCGTACTGCTCAGCAACAGTGGCCTCTAGATCGCGGGATACGGCGCGAACAGCGTTGATTCGATCCTCAAGAGAGTCTCCACGCAGTTCAGCCCACTCATCGCCCAGCGGTGCTGCCACTCCTTGACACACTATTACCAATTCCGAGGTCACATCGTAAACCTTCTGCTTCTGGATAGTGAATTCACTCAACTGTTGTTCTTGCATAGTCGAGCTAATGGACGAGAGGTTGATTGATTCGACCGTGGACAACCACGGCCGACACAATTCCAGAACTTTTCCACCAGCTGTGCAGATGTGATCACCGATCAACTGGTGTTTTTGGCGTGAGATGACCTTGTCGCGTACAACACATTGCTCATCTAATCGACGGACAGCTGAAATGATGAGGCGTTTGATATCCTCTAGTCTTTCGAGTACGCGCGAGTCCAGCTTGACTGTCGGCTCGACAGAAGGCTCGAATTCGTCCTCCATAAAGGACGAAACGCCGTTGCTATCACGTGGGTCTGTCCCGTTGTTGTGCCAATTCCCACCTACATTGCTGCCGACGATAAAGCCAGGCACCAAGCGGGGAATCTCTTCCCCTCGCTGTTGACGAGCCACCTCGACAAAGCCGTAGACGCCGTTCAACACACCATCAGCCTCTTTCAAGCACTTTGAATACGAGTCTGGCGGTGGAAAATCAGACGCAGCAATGTGTGAGGAGAGAACCAGCTTTGAAAATCTGGACATGGTCTCTCGGAAATGCGGGTAAAGAGCTTTGTTCGTAGAGATGATAGAAGGGTTGCCGGAATGGTTGTCAGTAGTTCCAGAGCCTGCCGCAAGCAGCAGTCGCAAATGGTCAGATATGTCCTCTGCCCTCTTGACAAAATCCGACCGGTCGCTGTTGTTGATAGCCTGACGGTAGCGCTCGACAGCGCGGCGCATATCCTCCACCATCCTGTTCCAGGTCAGAGGCACTGGGTTCACGTCGTCGTAAAATTTGCGTGACTGCGCAGACGTCAAAGGTCCTCCAGACGTTGAGCTGTTGGCAAATGAGGTGGCTGTGGTACCGATTGGTGGGATGGCGGCGCCCGAGAAGCTGGTGCCATTGGCGTCGTGCGAGCGTGGTGCCAGGCCCTGATTCATGGACTCCATAGACGTTGCCGGTGAGACTCCATCTGACAGGCGTTTGCGCCCATAGGAGCTCTTGTTGCCGGGTCCTTCGAGGTCGGAGGCTGATGTGTCGTCGTCGGTGTCGTACATGGTCCCCGAGGCAAGCAGCTCAGCCGGCGGGCGCGTGGAATCTGGTATGAAGACGTTGGTGCGGTCGCGGGGCCCGGTCTCGTTGGCGGCCGGCGACTCCAGGGGCAGCTCCATGGTGCTGACGCCTGTCAGAGTGTTGAAGTAGAAAAGACGGCCATCGGGCGTGGCTTGGGGGATCCAGAAAGCAGCCTCCTCCTCCTTGCTGCTGGCGTTGTTGTGCTCGCCGTGGCGCTCGATGGGCAGCAGCGTGTCGTTGCCACCGACGGACTCGTTGTCCGAGTTGGTGTAGTCGGTGCCGCCCAGCGACTGCGTGTCGTGGTCGTCGGCCGGCTCCAGGCCGCTCCTGTCGTCCTCGACGCTCTCACTCGGGCGCTGCACGACGGTGCAGTAGTTGCTCGGGAACCAGCCGCGCACGCCGTTGATCACCCCGTCCCACCACCCGCTCTCCAGCTGCGTGATGACCTGGATGATGTCGCCCTGGCGGAAGCTCAAGCTGGTGCGGTCGTCGGCATCGTAGTCGTACAGCGCCTTCACGTACATGCCGCCTGGCGTAATGGTGCCACTGTAGCCGTTCATGGCGGCGGCGGCAGGCGCGACGCTTCCGTCTCGTCAGGGCCGGGAGGGGAAGGCAGCAGCGGCGCTCTCTCTGTGACTCCGGGCGCGGCCTTCCCTGGTGCGGGCAGCGACAGCAGTGGGCGAGCAGCAGGCGGTCTGCTCTGGGAGCGCGGTGGACTCCAGGTGTGCAGGCGGTCCTCGTCTGTCGTCTTACGGCTCAGGGAGGGGACGCAATTGGGCTAGAGGCGGCATGCGAATTAGGGCCCTCACCTTCGCGCCTGGCAGAAGCGACGCAGCGAATGAGGCCTCGCAACGGGCACTCGACTGCAAGAAAGGTGCAGAGATGGGCCAGAGTCTGATTCGGAGAGAATGCTACACCGGGACCGTCGTGAAGCCGTCCACGGGCGGTGCTGAGCGGTCAATGCGTCACGTGTTTGTCCCAGTCGCGGGTGCATCCACCACATTTGCGTTGGCACTGACACACCGGGCGCGGCCTTGCTTCAGTCCCACGTTCTTATTCGCACGTCTATATGCAAGTCATGGCCATGCCGGCCGCGTGCAGCTTTTGTAATATGTACAAACAGCTGGCCAGCTATGCAGCGCCCACAGACTCGGCACACATGGCGACAACAGGCTGCGCTGTCGTACATGGCTTCGCCGTCAACCGGCGGACCCATCGCAAGTTGCATATGACAAACGACAGCGGCCAGCGTTGCAGGTGCGACCCCACTATCTTTCAAAGTTCTTTCAGAAAGCAGATGCTCGTGAAAGCTGTCCATAGTTGGCTGATGAAGGAGCGCGGGGCACTGAAGTACCCAAGAATTCGCCTAGAACACTGCTGCTTGACTCGCTCGACTCAGGGATGCCCACCTTGAAACAGGGCTCAGGACCTTCCGGAATTGCACAGCTGCCGGAGTGTCGAGGACCGTGCGACGGCGCCGCTTGTACAACCATACCGGTCCTTGACGTCTGATGTTCCATGTGCGAGGACTGCACCAGTGAGTGCCTGCGCGCAACATGTATGCTGTCGACTTTATATATTCTATGGCATCTCAAACACGCGTTATACATACTCGGTCGTGTCTGTAAGCCTCATCCAGCACCTCGACATATCCACCCGCTCAAGTGCTGCACTTCACGCAAGAGACATGAATGTCTGCGAT
Source organism: Stagonosporopsis vannaccii (assembly GCA_028584115.1). Taxonomy (NCBI): domain Eukaryota; kingdom Fungi; phylum Ascomycota; class Dothideomycetes; order Pleosporales; family Didymellaceae; genus Stagonosporopsis; species Stagonosporopsis vannaccii. The sequence continues at coordinate 72,792 of VWXS01000029.1, read as the reverse complement.
ACAGACTCCCACTCGTTGACAGCCGACGAGAACTTCCGATACAGAAGGCCCGAGGGGAGGGCTGCCAAACCTGCGCCAACCCATTTGCTGCATAGCTTGTCGCGTGGAAGCGGCAGAAGCGCTGTCTAACATCTGCGACGCTGGTTTTATGGGCCCGACTAGCGTGCAAAGCGACCAACACCAGAGAGTCACATACCTGCATGGGTTTCTGTCCAGCAGAAAGAATGGCGAGACTGTTGAGACAGCATCGTGTGGCATTGCGCTGCGCACGCGGGGAGCTGCATATCGCACGTGGAGGCGTGTTGCAGGTCCAGATGGGATGTCAACGCCGAGAGATGGCTGTTCGTTAATCACCCAACGCTTTCTGCTCATTCGTTCGTCCGCAGTAATACTAATTTCACGGTGGTACCGAGCCCACGGCAACGCGGCAGCGATCCGTGACCATTTCCACAGATTGCGCCCAGGACGCGAATGCAGTGCTCTTTTTCTAGAGACATTCTAGCGCGGGGGCTGACGGTGATGACCAGGCCCCTTGTCAACGGAGCGCAATGACAGAGAGAGGGGCACAATGTGCTTTGGAGGGGCAGCGAGATAAGGGTGGATAAGCTTGCCACAGACTCGTCTCGGGAGCAAGCATGGAGTAACGAACGGTGAAGAGCGACGACTTGCCATTGTTCAGCGACGCCATTCAGCGATCAGCCCGCGGGCCTTTCCATTCAGGGATCCTGACCATGTCCGATCCAACGGACACAACACGGGCTGGTGGGGCATCGCCCGTTTGTGACGCCTCTGCAGCCTGTGACATCAATCTGTGTCGACGTCTCGTGATACGAGAAACCACCTCATTGACAAGAAGGCGCTGTCGATTGAGCGCTGGTCACCAATACAACATCCACGCTCACTGCTGAGTTCCTGCACGTCTTTGCCATCTGGAAGACTGCAGCTGGTGGGCCGGTGCTAACGCGTAGTGCGGGTCCGGGGAATGGCTTCCTTAGCCCGATGGAATGGATAGACTTCCAGGAACAAGTCCGTCAGCCGGCGATCGCCCTGGTCGTGCTAGCCGTCTTGAAATTACTCGTAGCTGCAACGTTGTCGAGCGTTGGTGAAGGGTTGAAGGCTGCCCTGGCGTCATTACTGTCAGCAGGAAGGGCAGCCCCTTTTCCGCGCCGTCGTCATCGAATGACACAGGCGTAGAGGGGTGAAACGGTGTGTATTATTGACCTGCTATGTCAGTATTGATGCGGCGATACGTGAGGCGGTGAGCGTGCCCATGCATCTGATAGCTGGCACGGTGCAAACTACCACTACAACAGGTAAAAAGCAGTTTGAGCTTCTTTACCGCTTTTTCTGTATGCTGTGCGACGAGTGGTCGACGGGCAGAAGCCGCCGTTGATACATGTGGTACAGCGCGGCCATGGTCGAATTGGGCCGCGGTGGAAAAACAACTGGACCGTGGGCTGCGATAGGCGACGGACGTGTGTGAAGCGGGTCTGGGCCTTGCCAGAGGACGTGCTGGAGCCTGTGGCATTGTTCGTGGAGGCTGATGGTGTTGCGCCGTGTGCCGCGTGGGCGCGCTGTGCCTTGGGCGAGGCTGGAGTGGACAGCTTCTGAGCAGGCCGCACAGCTTGCTGCACCTGGCGGCGCACCGCAATGGTGCATGGTGCCCGGAAGCGCTGGCCTGATGTAAGCCGGTATTGACAGGCTCCGGTCCCGCTCGCGTAGCGCCTGTATCCGCGGCGTAATAAACGGACGCTGCAGTGGCTGGCGAGGGTAGGGTTCCTGGGCGTGCAGCTTCGAGGGGCGCTCTGAATGCACAGGCCCGGCCGGCTTGTGGCCTCCTGCCCTCGGCCATCGCGCAACACATCGCGCACATCGCACATCGCACATCGCCCACCCATCCCATCCTCCCCCTCTCCGCCCATTCCGCGCGCAGCCATCTGGTGCTGTCGCCGCGCTGCTGCCACTGTCCGCCGGCCGCCACCGGTGCCCGCCCGCCGTCGCATGCACGTCTCGCGGCATGAGAGAGCGACCCGCCAGCTTCACCGCAGCCATCACCACGCCCCATCGCCCACGCGCGCCCGGCATCTGAGCCATCGCCCCGTCTAGGGCTCTGAGACGCTGCCTGCCGCCGCCGCCGCCCGCCCGCCCATGCCTGCCGCGATGGCCTCCGCCGCCGCGCCCGCCGCGCGCAAAACGGGGCAGCCCGAGAAGAAGTACAAGTGCCAGTTCTGCAACCGCGCCTTCAGCAGGAGCGAGCACCGCAGCCGCCACGAGCGCTCCCGTAAGTCCCCCCTCCCTGGCGCGCGCTGCCTGATGGAGCTCGGTGTTTGGAGCGCGGGGTAGCTGTTTACTGATGCGGGACGCTCGCGCCGTGGGCGCGCTGCGGGGAAGGCTCACGGTGTTGCTGTTGCTAACTGCCCCTCACCAGACACCAAAGAGCGGCCGTTCAAGTGCCTCAAGTGCCGCAGCACCTTTGTGCGCCGCGACCTGCTGCTGCGCCACGACCGCACCGTCCACGCCAAAGACGGCGGCGCGCCGCTGCCCAGCGAGCAGAAGCGCCGCCCCAGCAACAAGGCCCTCGATGCCGCCACGCCCGGGCCCTCCAAGGCCGCGCTGCCCCTCGACGCCCCGCCGCTCGACGCCCTCGACGCCGCCGCCGACGACGCCATGGTCGACGTCGACATCGAGACGGCCGCCATGCTGATGACCGACTTCCACCACAAGGCCATGGCCAGCCAGGAGCCCGACATGGCCCTCGACCCCCACGCCGACCCCGTCATGTCGCCCACGGCCCCGCACCACATGGAGCCCGCCGTGCCCCAGGTGCCCTACACCGCCCCCGGCCAGAACATGCTGCCGCAGATGCCCTGGCGCGACTCGATGGTCCCCCAGCCCGACCCCGAGCCCCAGCAGAAGACGCACCCGTCCTTCCACCCGCACAGCCACCTGGCCCCCATGATGGAGCGCACCATGTCGGGCAACACGGCGCTGGCGCCCACCTTCCCGTCCATGAGCGAGAACAACCTGGGCACGCCCAACCCGCTGTCGCCCTACCCCTCGATGCTGGGGCCCGTCTCGCCCGTCGACTACCGCAAGTCCCCCGGCCCCAGCCAGGCCCTGACCATGACGACCGCGCCCCAGCTCGAGTCCGAGGAGCAGTGCCGCAAGGTCTACGACAACATCAAGCAGTACGACAGCGAGAACGCCCTCCTGGACACGTTCCACCTGCCCAGTCTCAACACGCTGAACCGCCTGCTCAAGACCTACTTCGACCTGTTCCACCACCACCTGCCTTTCCTGCACCCAGCGACCTTCCATCCCACCGAGGTAGCCGCGCCACTGTTGCTAGCCGTCCTGTCGATTGGTGCCCTGTACATCTTTGACCAGGACCAGGCCTACATGCTGCACATTGGCTCCAAGGTCCTGGTCAACCAGTTCTTGCAGAACAAGGAGAACTTTAGCTCCCGCAAATGCCCGCTGTGGACCATGCAGAGCACTCTGCTGAACATGCAGTTCTCCAGCTGGAGCGGCGACCCAAAGGGCCTTGAGTGGGCCTGCTCCATCAAGAGTCTTCTTGCAAACATGGTTGCAGGAAACCGCTACGAGCTGAAGATTCGCTCGGAAGCTCGTGAGGGCGCTCAGCCGAGCCACCAGGAGTGGATCGAGGATGAGCAATGTCGCCGCACATACTATGCCGTGTACATCTTCTTCGGCCTCCTGACCCTGACCTACAATCACACACCTGCCATGGGCTTCAACGAGTTTGACACTCTGGAGCTGCCGTCTTCAGAGTCTCTTTGGACCATGAGCGGTGACGATGAGGAGGCATGGCGCGAGGCTCTTGCCGGCTCGAAGATCATCACGTTTCGCCAGGCGCACGACAACCTGTTCCAGGGTGAGACCGCTCGTTACAGCGCGTTTGCAACCCGTGTCATGATCAACGCCTTGTTCCTGGAGGTGTGGTATCACAAGCGCAGCCCTGAAGCCCTGCAGGATGTTGTCACCGAGTACAAGCTCCGCCTGGCGCTCGAGACCTGGGAGAAGTCACTTGATCTGTGCGAGCCAGAGACTGTCGTGGTCCGTCTGAGCGCGCCTCACAAGGGCCATCCCTTGATCTTCAATGCTATGGCGCTGTACCGGAACACACGAGCTCGACTTGTCGTTGACTTGAAGTCCATCCAAGAGGCGCTCCGCTACCACGACTCGTATGAAGTCGCAGCGGCCATGACCAACGCACGCGACAAAGTCCAGCGCTCGCAAGAGATGATCAAGGTTATCCAGGAGTGTTTCGACTGCATTGAGGTTGCCGCAGTGCAAGGCATCCGCTGGGTCGCACGCACCTCCGCTACCAACTGGAGCATTGAGCACCCCCTCGCTGGCATGGATCTGGTAGTGATCCTTACACTGTGGCTCTACCGTCTGGAACATGATGAAGAACCGGCGAACGAAGAAGAGCTGGCCATGTACAACAAGCTGCGCAACCTGTTCGACGATGACTCAGTCGATGTTTATGGCGCAAAGCTAAGCTCCACTGTTGCACGCTTATGGGGCAGCATGATTGACGAAGTCGTTGTATGGGGGTAAGTCATTGTTTCCTGTATTGCAAACCATGATGCTAACGGCCGACAGAATCACCAAGCTCATGGGTGAAGCCTTCAAGCTCCACTCGCAAGCCCTTGTTGGCTATGAAGATGCAATGTCCTCCAGATCTGGCTCAGCCTCGCCATTAGCGTCTGGCGCCGTCCAGGTCCTTGAGATGCAGATGGCTTATTAGGCCACAGTTACGACATCTCATTTTTCTCTCTTCTATTTCTTTGCTAGATTGTTGCAGCTCTCTTCTCTCATCTCGCTATATCTCTGCATTCGGGAGGCATGGCATGGAGTTTGGTGTCACTTTATTTGCTTTCTTCAGATCGAGGCAACATGGCGCATTGGGGCAATCTGGTCCAGAGATACACACTCGAGCTCAGGCTCTTTTCGTTCTGGCATCCCTCTAATATCTTTCCTCTCGCTCATACCCTTTGGCTTTCTGGACCGGTTTGGAGGCTGGCCCCAAGTGCGTTTCGGTTCAACTCGGTCTGGCTGCGAGCTGCGTCGGCTGCATTCCGATAATATTTTGTGCTATATTCTTCTTTCCCATCTATCTGTCACGGCTGGCGGGATTTCCTCCTGCATATACCATGCGTACCTGCTTGTTGTCTTTGTAGCGGCAGAGGAGGGTACTCAGGTAGTAGATTGATGACGCAGGAGTGATGGCGTGCTTTTTTGTCTCAGAACACTCGTGTATAAAATTGTTACCTGAGAAGTGTGTCTTGGTTGTGCAACATCGCCCGTGAAAATCATCTAAAAGTGAAGAGGGTGATGGTGAGATGATAAAGATGCCAAGGGTACGCTAATAGTTTGCGGTTAGCGCAGGACCTCGATTTTCCACGCAAAAAAGTTCGGACTGGAGCTCTTCGCGTACAGCACAGCACCAGCTTGCAACCACGCTGCCACTCGCTCTCTGTTCCTTTTGCGCATTGCATACAAAACACATCGCCGTAGCAGACGTCGTCACATATATCCACAATGGCCAAGGAAATTGAAGAGAAGAAGCTGAAGAAGGAGAAGAAGGACAAGAAGGAAAAGAAGGAGAAGCGCGCAGAGACCGAAGGTGTCTCGAAGCCTAAGAAAGAGAAGAAGGACAAGAAGAGCAAGGATGTCACGGACGCTCTCGAGGCCGCAATCGAGGAGCCTGAGGTCTCCCTGATGGAGATTGACAGCGGCGCTGTTGCCGTCACGGGCGAGGAGCCTTCCGGCGCACTTGTTCCCTTCGCTTTCCCTCTCGCAGACAACGACAAGGAGGTCAAGAAGATTCTCAAGACTGTCAAGAAGTGTAGGTTTTTGCAGCTCCCACCAGCCTGCGCAACTAGACGTATGATCAGTCACTAACGCACCAAACAGCTGCAAAGACCAAGACACTCCGCCGCGGCGTCAAGGAAGTCGTCAAGGCCCTCCGCAAGTCGCAAGGCTCCGGCAACACAGCCGACATCAACGATCCCTCCGCCATCGTCGTTATTGCCGCCGACATCTCGCCCATGGACGTCATCTCCCACATTCCCGTCCTGTGCGAAGACCACGGCATTCCCTACATCTACATCAAGTCGCGCGCACAGCTCGGTGAGGCCAGCGCAACAAAGCGGCCCACGTCGGTCGTCATGGTCGCCAAGGCCGGGTCAGGCAAGAAGGCCAAGGACGTCAAGGAGGACGACGCAAAGGAGTTCGAGGAGGCGTACGGCGAGCTGCAGAAGCTCGTCTCCAAGGCGGCAAAGACAGTGCGCAAGTAGGCGCTGCGAGCTGCGCTGCGACACGAGCAAATGGGATGCATATGATGTGTGTCGCACTTCCTGAGCATGGACGGCATGGCATGTTGGGTTCTTACTGTGCAAAATCGGATGGGCGTACGGCGTTAGACCAATCTGCTGGGCATCGCTACCCGGTGTTGTTTACTCTCTTCTGGCGGGGGCGGGGCGCGTGTGTGCTGTGTTATGAACATACGACTCCACCTACGCAATTGAAACGTCAAATTATACCAGCTCACCTTGCCATGTGACATGACTAGCGTCTGGCGTGCATCGGCGCATGATGACTTACAAACAGGGTGTTTACCAGTGCTGGGAATGAAAAAGCAAAGTTGAGCTTCGCACTCAGCTGCAAAGCCATCTGCCCTCCTTCCATCTTCAGACTTCGACCACACTTCTCCCACTCAGAGCTCGTGCTCTGGTTTCTAATCCTTCCCATCCTTTCTTCCATGGTCGACTTTGAAACCCCACACCTCCAGCTCACTTCTATACTTGCGTTCTCTCTTCCATGTAATCACTCTAGCACGAGCAAGGTCACTCAATGCTAACGCTCCCTACCGAGGGCGTGGACAGCACTGATGATCCCCAGGATCTCACAAAGGAAACAGACGCTTTCATGGTCGTGGAGATAATGGCTTGACAGGTCATTGATTTGAGCGAGAGGAGATGAAGAATCTCGCGTGTTTGTGCTGTTGCAACGGGGAATTCAATGCCCGTGATTGTTGCAGTAGATGGGAAATCGAGGGGCTTGGGGGCTCAAGAGACCGACGCTTCGCTGCTAGTAAGAGGAAGGGGTGGTCTGGGCGTGACTTGACTGATGGGTGATTTGGAGACTTACGAAGAAAACCGTTGATTCACCGGATCAAACCAAAGAAAAGACACGGCAGTTCGAAGTCGATGATCTCCCGTCGACAATCGTGTACGAAACACCTGGCCCTTTCAGACCCGACGCGAGCCAGCTCTCTTCCTCCGCTCCTCCACCAAGACAAACACTCCCGCAACAACCATGCCCAAACATCCCAACCCCACTGCAAACCAAAATGAAGCCCGTAGCCCCTTCAGCCGGATATGTACAGTACCTGCCTCCGAATCCCAGATATTGTGTCGTACTTTTGCTGCATCTAGCCTCCCAAGCGCCTTATCGGTCGTATACCTATCCACGCTCCCCGCAAAGCCCAAGCCCGCCGAGATGCTGTAGTTGACCAGCGTACTCACCAGACTGGCCGCCACGCCCTGCTTCTCCTTGGGCAGCGCAGACGACATCAGCATATTGGCTGCCGGGTAGCTGAGGTTCATTGCCCCGGGCATCAGCAGCACAGAGACAAAGGTCTGCGCCCAGTAGGATTGGTGCAGTGGCATGGTGGCCAGGAGTAGTGCGCCGATGGTGAAGAAGGTCATGGAGAGTAGCATGACATATGCGACGCCCAAGTGGCGGATGAGCCATACGGTGGAAAAGGCAAAGAGGATGCCGGTTATGGCCACGGGGGAGGTTTGGGCGGACGTGAGGAGCGCAGTTTGGCCGCGCAGGTGCTCGAGAAAGAGGTACAGGTTATATGCCCATATGCTGGTGGGTTTAGCAATGGGAAAGAGGAAAGAGGGGGTAGTGGACGAACCCGTGTGATGCCCAGCCTGCTACTATGCAGGTCAGTGCGAAGACTGCGTCGCGGGAGAGACCGCGGATTGGAACCAGAGCGTCGGGGTTATTCAACTCGACAACCACAAATACCACCAGCAAGATGACTCCAGCAGCTAACAGAACCCCGATGTATGGGGTGGTCCACAGCACCAATGGTGCCTGGTTTAATGCGAAGTTGACGAGTATTAATCCCGTGACACCGGTGATAGTACCCCAGTAATCAAAGTTGGGTTGTTTCGACTCAGGCTCGCTCTCCTGCGTGTAATCTGCTGGTAGTATGAACCAAGCACATACCATAACAAGGAGTGCGATGAACGACAGGACCCAGAAATTACACGGCCACCACCAGCGCTCCGCAATCAAAGCTGAGAAGACGGCGCCCAAGGCGGCTCCAAGCGGACCGCAGGCGCCGAAGCATGCAAAACCTAGCATGCGCATCTGGCCCGCAGGGAGGGTACGTCCGATCAATGCAACAGCATTGGGTATCAACAAGGCCGGACCTGAGACTGTGAGATCATGCTGAGCGAAGTGTTAGACTAGCTTACCAATGCCCTGCAGCGCACGAAGGGTGCTAAAGACAATGTCGTCCCACCTATAAGCAAATCCCGTGATGCAGCTGCAGACCGCGAACCAAAGCCAGCCTATGAGATACATTTTCTTGTGTCCGAACATGTCACCCAATCTACCTGTTGAGTGTCAGCCGAGCCATAACATGAGACGCTCGAGAAGAAAAGCCTACCAGCGGGCAGTATAAATGTGCCGACACTCATGCTATACGCGGCCGAAAACCAGCTCAGTTCGCCCGGGTTGGGGACGTGGAAGTAGCGAGCGAGCAGGATGACAGGAGCAACAGTCTGGTTCATTGCGCTCAGGGAGAGGAGCTGGGAGATGCAGGTGATGGAGACGAAAGCAATGAGTTGGGTCCTGCTCATGGGACACTCGGGGACCTCCTTGGGTTGAGTAGTCCGCTCATTATCTGAGAGGGTTGTGGGGTTCTCTTTGGTCGATGCTTTCTGTGACGAGGAGTGGCTTTCCACATCGAATTGGAGCGTGTGGAGGGGTAGTTTGGTAGAGGAAGAATAATGAATCTCGCGCTCGTTTGTTGAAGGAATGACTTCTTTGTTTAATATCTGCGTGTTCAACATGACTGGGATCTTTAAAATGATGTCCTGAGCGAACACCAAGGTCTTGTTGATAACTAGGCTCGTTCGCGCATCGTGGCTTCACTAAAGTACTTACTTCGTCGTCGGAGTGAATGACCAGGACACAGTATGCTCACGTATTCGGCCCACTTTGAAGCTTGGTAGCGTACCAGCTTCAATGGGATCAGCAAACACGCCTAAAGAGTATCCACAGCTGTGCATATCATGCACCTCAAAGCGACTGAAGCATCACCCAATCAATGCGGAAAGAAGCTTGTGTCAGATCTGCCGCAGAGCCAGGAACAATCTTGCTGTCAGCCAGCCATCGGGTAAGCATTGCTGACCGGAAAGTCTGATAGGAGAACTCTGTTTGCGTTGGATCAGCATGGAGAATTAGGAGTACCGAAGCCTCTGGATGAGGCAGATTACAATAGTCGTAGTAGCATCGTTGACATGGAGTCCTATATGCTTTGCACGAGGATGCCATTAGCATGAAATGTCACCTGTCATTGCCTCTAGGTGAGGGCGCAGAGATACCGGAGTTGTCATTGGAGCACGAGGTGGTACTGGCATCTAGCCCCCACATAGATGAACCCTGTTGAGCTGTGAACCCGTTTCGAGCAAAACCTGCAAGATTTGTAGTCGTTCAGTGACGTGGAGATCTACATCGTAGGAGTGTTATCTCGCATCCATGCACGTCGGACGGAGATGTGCACTAGGGGTGACAAGCTTTGATCGGTCAGATCTTCTACAGTGGTAACGGTGCATAAGACGGGATGACCCGGGACCTGCACGGCGTTCAGATGCTGATGCTCAAGTGGTCGCCAGGATGTTGAGATCCAGGGTTGCTTCGGGTTTAGCCGCCGGGGAGCTTGGGACGAGGACTACATCGGTCATTCTTGATTCCGAAGTACCGATTTTTATTGGAATATGCAGGTTGCATGAGATCCAAAATAGGATTGTGGTGGATGGAGTCTGTGAAGGGGAGCCGATGTCAATTCCGCTTCTGTTTTCTGTGCCCAAAATGGCATGGCGGCGAGGAACTGGGCAGGCACCCCCACGTTTCTTCCAGCACACATAACACAGGAAAGAAAGAAGGTTCCTTGAGCTGGTCGACTAAACGTCGTTATGTTTACTTTGCTGGTAGTCCGCATGTTCTTCTAGACTTTTGTGAGATTCAAAGCTAAAGTGCAGATAAGAACAATATCACAAGATCAAAGGCAAAAGGTGAGGATATCACGACTGTACTCGGAGCCACTCTGCCTCGGAAACGGAAATGCTCAGCCCAGATCATGCGGTACTCTGAAAGCCGCGCGTCTAGAATCTGACGTATGCGGCTCCAGCTAGGCAGCTCCAACCCCGCATACTGGTATGCCCAGAAAGGTACTCAGCTCAGCTCACCTTGCATCAACGGCAACTTGAAACCAACACGCAGCCACATTACAACAGCCCCTTCAAGACCCGATAATGCTTTCCGTATTGTTAGTTGCCATGCCGACACTCGTCACCGCAGGCCTGATTCCGAGCTCTGTCTCATCCCCCACGGCCCCCAGCATCAACCCCAAATGCACATTCACACTCTGGCATCGTCAGCAGTCGTCGGTGGATTATATACAACTAAACACCATTACCGACCATGCGAACAACATTTTTATCGACGTTGCCTCGCGCCGCCCAGCGATAGCGTTCAACAGTTATACCCTGCTGAACCGCGAACATAGTCTCGCAGTTACCGGGTTGCTGGACGATGCAAGCTTGAGTGTTAGATATGCTGGAGATGGAGTGCTAAACTTTCAGGTTGGGAAGGTAGGGTGGAGCGCGGGAAAGGCTAATGCAGAGCGTGCCGAAGGTGGGGAAAGGGCAGAGGCATGGTGTGATGCTTCAGGATGGAAAGTGGGCGTGGACCGAAGGGTAGGTTGTGTGCTGCCAATAGTTGGGCTGCAATGTGCTGACGTTGTGCAGGAGCGAAGGCTGGACTGCGTGTTCCCCTGCGAGGAGGCGGATGGTAAGAATCTGCAGAGTGACGAGTACGAGGGGGCGCCTGGAGTGGAAAGCCAAGCTAAGATCCTAAGCTGAAGCAATAATTTGCCGGTGCAGGCATGAAGCAGTCTCCTGGCCCAGCAATGGACGCTTGGACATATCCCTGTAGCACTGGCCCGTCGAACTGGGTAATCAATATCGACGGTGACCATGATGTGCATTGTGAGATGTTTGGATGTGTGAAATGTCCCAGATATACAGCATTCGATTCCAAAACTCTCTTTACCGTGCCCTACTGTACAGCGCGCTGTTCGTGTACCAAGTTCATTATGCTGAAAGACTCCACGCTCGACATTTTCCCACTACAGCCGCTTACGGCCTGACCACGCGGAGGCCATCCTTGGCAGGCGAGGCTGCGCGCTTGAACGACTGGATATGTGTCAGTGCTGGTAACAGAGCTTTCGTGGCTGCGGTGACCGACGTTGTCGCACTCCTCCCAGGCGCGTCCGGCTCCGAAGCCAAGGCCGACTGTCGCGGGCCACGCGCGGCGCTTGAAGAGGAGGACAGAGAAGACGATACCAAAGGACAGACCGAGACCAGAGCGGATGAGCATCGAGGAGAGGCAGCGGTCCCACTGAGCAGAGCTGTTAGCTATTGATCCTGCGCATGTGACAGCTGATGGCGCATGGCTGAGATGTTGTGAGCTGCAATTCGAGCGTGAAGCCTCCAATACAGCCAGACAAGCTTCCCGCGCGGATTGTGCAGATTTCATAACAGATGCTGCCGCATGCCTAGGCAGGTGCATGTACCTTCTCGTTGAGGAGAGCTTCGCTCATGGGGCGGGTGGTGCGCGGGATGGGCGCAATGGGCTGGGAGGGAGCGTCGGACATGGCTGCAGCGAGGGTGGGTGCAATTGGGCGTCTCGGGGGTCTGGCGACGGCGATAGGAGTGGTGTTGCGCTGGCTGGCGTTGATGTTGATGCTGTGCAGCTCAGCGGAGTTTGACGTCGGCCGCCGGCTTGGCGAGAGCAGCTGCGACCGGGATGCCCCACAAAAAGTTTATGATGGCAGAACTGCTGCGCCGGCTTTCTCTCTGGACGACACAAGCACGGCTGGGGGCAGACATGGCGCCGGAAAAGACAGTACGGCCTCTCATTATTAATGCTATCCATATGGCTGTGCTAAAAAGTCTACAGACCCCCGCAAATGGACCTGCGCCAACCCGCCCGCGCCTGCAGGCCATCAACCAGGACTTCTCCGACGTGAGCGAGCAGGTCGAACAAGCCGCGCAGATCATTGGCCTCCCTGACAACTGGACGACCATCTCAGTCGGCGAGAGGGCCAACGTCACAAAGTCATTGGTGAAAGCAAGAGCAGAATGGGTCTTGCGCTGGGCGCTAGACAAATTGAAAGATGAGACGGCAGCTGGGAGAACACCGCGAGGCACCGTTGCCTTGTGGCTGCTTCTGGATTGGATGTTGGATGTCCTGCCTGTATCGCGCAGTGCACCGCATCTTCGGGACGCCGCCTTCCCTGCCATACTCGACCGAACCCTTACGGAACACTTTGACCCGCGCCGACCTACGCCTGTTTCTGAAGAGACCGTCGTAAGCAATGTGTCTGAGTCAAGCGAGACATTGGGAGAAAATACCAAGCCATCCAAGAAGCGAAAGCGTGGAGCAGCCAGCACGAGTGGCTCCACTGACCAGCCGACCCTGGGAGCCTCTGAGCTTCAAATGCTATTTTTAACCATCAGGACGGTACTCAAATCAATGGCCAGCTTGAGCAATGCTCAAAATCAGAGCGAGGGCACAATTCAGGCTGAGCTTATGAAGGTGGCATTGAGGACGGAGAGTTCGAAAGCTGCTAGCATCTTGAAGAACTGGTTCGTTGCTGTAGAGAAGCTGCTAGCCTTGGCCCCGTCCACTTCTGGAAACCAACACCTGACCGCGGTCATGGACCTGGATCTGATAGTGGAAGTCTGGGAGCTTCGAACCGCTGCTGCCACCGACCAGTCTAGTTCTTCGGCTGACGAGTTCTCCGCAGAGTGTCTAGTACCTGCACTCGCGCTGCTCGACACTCTGAGAGCGCTGCGATCCGTACATCCGGACCAATCTGTAGTGAACTCTACTGATCGCGCGACACAGATCATTGAAAAGCTTCTAGCGAGACACCTTTTCGCCCCAGCTAGAGCCGCCTTCTTCGGTGATGTGGAGAAGAACACACAAAGCAATACCAAGTATCGAGAAGCCACATCGCTTGCTAGTAATTTGGGACCATTACGTACAAAACTCCTCCAGGCAGCTCAAATTGAGGACCAAGGCCAGCTCGTCCCAGCTGACCTGGCAGCGCTGTCTGGCGCATCGTCTCAGCTCTTGGATCTTGCTATACGGTTCTCACCTTCTAAGACTCCGAGGAGCAAGCTTGCAGAGAAGCCTTGGATAGAGGCCGTTTTCGTGGCCTTGGTAGAATGTGCTGGCTGCTCGTTGACCAGACCACCGAATTCTGTAACATCAAGGACTGCAGTTGAGGTGCTCGTTCATGCCATCAGCATCCTTCGTGCGCATAAAGTGAGCATCAAGTCAGACATATTCAAGGATCTGTTCTGGTACCATTCGGGTATCAAATATCCTATCGGTAAGGATAAGCAAGTACATTGGTCGCTCATAGCTGCCATGATCGACCTCGATCCGAGTGTCTTTGTGACAGAGCCAAAAGGCCTTGCAGGGCCTTCCAAAGCACAACAGCAGGATCTCACCCAGGTCGTGTTCGAGGAGATTTCAAAGATTCAGTTTGAAGGCCACGGATTCACAGAAGACTCTGACCAGCTTCCAAGTGGCGAGCAGACTCGAGGGGGCCAGTGCGAGCCCCAAATTCGCAAATCTACTGTACTGGATCGCGTCGTCGTTCCTCTCATGTCGGGCTTCACTACAAACCGTAACTTGCTTGGTTTCATCCAACATTGGGATGACCAGCTGGTGAAGGCCTACAGACACGAGAACCGAAAGGCTCTCAAAGAGTGCAGAGGCATGATTTGGGAAGACCGCGCGATCACCCTGGCTCTTGCACAACGTCTTGAACAGTCTCTAACCCAAGGCCAGATTGCAACTTTACTACAAGAGCATATCCAGCGCATGGATGATCTTAACGGTGCCTTGAATACACAGGTCGAGCAAGACGTCAATGTTAAGAAGCTTGCCGCGTATAAAAAAGCAGCTAGCACTGCAGTGATCGTCCCGGCTGTCTTACAGTCTGTCGTATCTGACGGGGTCATTGAAGCAGTCAAAACGCAGATGCGCCTGCTGCTGGCCTCATTCTCGACTTGGGTGCAAGATGATCGCTTCACCCTCTACACACGACTGCCCCTCTCGTGGCTAACCCTGTGTGAGCTGGTTTCGAAGCTCTGGCCACTCGAGTTACACGGCTCGTTGGAGCAGCAGGAAGAACTCCTGTCGCCATTGATTGGAAAATCTTTAGACGATGTGTCCGCTCCTTTCAGTAAGCGGGTCGACTCTTCTGTGCAAGCAGCAGCCATGCTGTTCTTGCTCAACGCATGCAGCCATCTGCAGACTCTGCCCGGCTCTGAAGACCTCATCCAGCCCGGTCTAGACAAGGTCCTCCAAATCCTCTCTAGTGGTCGCATCAATGGACCGGAGTATGTCAAGATGATTCACTTCTTCTGCGCCGACTTCATCCAGCTCTTCGGGCGTTTGGGCGCTGAGCAATGCCAACGATCATTGCAGCAATTGTTGGCAGCCGTTCTACATATGAACAACAAGGCCAGTGTTGTTGCCATCGAATCACTCTCCGAAGCCATCTTCGAGCAGGGAAGCTCGACCTTGCAGGAGTTGTACATCACAGCGCTACTTGAGATTATCAAGAGTAAAAATGTCCACGCACAACGTCTGGCAATTATGTCTCTGCATTCGATCCAACCCTCTGCAATATCCCGGGAGAAGCGGGAGGCAGTGTTGGATTCACTCACAGAGATGGTCCTTGCTGGCTCACAAGATGTACCAATATTGCTAAGCATCATGGTACAGCTCATGTACGCATCCAATGCAACTGCCAAGGTGTCCACTGACAGCGCTGTGTTGTTTGAGATAGCTCAACAGCTACAGCAACAAGAGATTGCATCATCCGCTTCCCTTGGTTTGCTGCAAGAACTGGTTCAATCAACCCTCAGCCAGATTGTGTCCAATCAAAGCCAGTCGCAAAACATGATCTACCTGGGCATGTTCAAGGGCAAGGTCGACTCAATTACAGGAAAAGGCAAACAATGTTCTGCAGCCAACCTGGCTATCCTACGTGCTGTTTTCGCTGCCCAGAAGCAGAACAGCCTACTTCAGCCAAAGCAATTTGTGTCGGTGCTGAAGACAAGTCTGGCCAGCGAGTCGTCGAAGTCCGATTCAGCATCACTCCAGGATGTCATCGACGCATTCAACGAATTGCCGACCTCTATTCTTGCGGAGGCTAAGCTACTTGATTCTACTCGGGCATGGTTGCGTACTTGGATCGCTGACAATGCAGATCTAGAGTCGTACATAGTCACAGGCGGTCAGGGCGCCCCAGAGCTGGCTGAGTATGTCGCGCGCCTCCACTCTACAGTCGCGAAGTACAAGCTCTACCCTGACATTCAGTGGCTTGTCCAATTTACACTCAAGTGTCTTCGCGAACGACTGTCTGAACAGCGCAAGACCACATTGACAAGAACGATGAGGGACGTCTTCGCTCAAATTCCAGTTTTTGAGAAGCTGGACCTCGTCCATACTTTCACAAACCCAGCCGACCCCCTCGACCTTGCTCTATCATACCAGCTACTCGCCACCCTGGTATCCACATTTGAAGATCGCCACGATTCCAACATTGAGCTGAGGAACAACCAGCTAGCCCTGTTACCGCGGCTCTGTGATCTGCTGACCTGCTCTCTGGATCATGCATCATTCAATGCTCTGCTATCCAGCATCAACACCATCCTCTCCCATACGCCATCACTTGCAACCCAACACAGCATCGAGACGACAATCTCTGCGCTCTCCACCATAGTTTCTCGGTCCAGTCCGCAGCTATCCCCAACCCACGCTCCCGCTATATATGCCCGCCTCTGCGAAACTACCCGCCTGATCCTCCTCCTCCATCGTGGCAGACTAGGCGGACGATTTCACCTCCTCCTGCCGCTCCTCCAAAACCTTCTCTTTCTGCTTTTCGTCCCGCACTCCGGCCGCGGCGCCCTGCCCGCCTGGCTCAGGGGGTCCAGCGCCGTCCCTCTAACGCCCACTAATGGCGCCCAATTTGCCCGCGTCCTAGCTACGCTCTGCAACCCTCCGCAATCAAGCATCCAGAAGACCCACACCAGCGGCAAAACAAGCAGAACACTCAACGATCCTGTCAAAGCCGCGCGCGAAAAAACAAGCGCCTTCATGTTCCCCTTGCTAGCGAGCTTCTCGCGCTTCCAGCTCAGTGGCCGCCTCGAGCCAGGGGTCAGAGAGAAGTTGATGCCCGGCGTTTGGGAGGTGGTTGGTACTGCGAGTCTGAGTCGCGACGCGCTGGATGCGATGTTTGCAGGCTTAGGGCGCAGCGAGAGGGATGTTTGGAGGAGTGTGTGGGGTGAGTGGGAGAGTGAGTATGGAAGGAAGGATTTGTTGAGTGGGGATGTTGTGTAGGGAGGTGGTAGAAAGTGTGTGTGCATTTGTTGAATTGAACATGTTGGCTAGATAGAATATATAAAGCTATGCTAGCGGATATTGCCTCTCTTATTCAATCATCGTTGTCTCGTGTGTTGTGCATACAGGCTTCGTAGTCTTGCCGTCTCGTCCCCTTGTCCCCTCGTCATTACGGGGAGAACTTCCTCGACCGCCTCAGACGCTTTTGAGGTCTCTGCCATTGTTCGGTGTTCGACCGCGAAGTATACACGAAAGCAGGGTAATACTAAGCAGTGACGTTCAGTGTTGTCGAGGCAGCCCTAACGGGCGGATTCTGCATTGTTGGCGTGGTCGCTTCGTGGTCGACCGTGAAGAAGCCTGCAAGCGGCGCAAGACCTTCACGCAAATGGATGGCAGAACGAGACCAGTGGTGCGAGTGTCGCAAAGTAGAGTTCGGGCGTGTTGCGTCAATGAACGCTACTTTTCTTCGATGGACACCGCGAGCTTTAGAGAATATCACGGTTCGCGTGCGCTAGTGATGTGGAAGGGATGAGGGGGCATGCGTAGTTTTGAGCGGCCTCAAGGCTCAAGGTAGCAGCATTGCTCGCTGCGGTCAAACATGTGCCAACAATGCACCAGAAAATGCGTCTGCTTCATCGACTGCCCTTAAGCACTATCGCGAGAGGCTACCATTGTATGAATCGAATGAGGAGAATAACGAAGCGCACAAATTTTCACAAAGTCATCCCCTTCTCCTCGGCAGCGTGCTCCTCTGCGACGATCTCACAGTGCTTAAGCAGCTGAAACCGAGGGATCGTTTTGCAGGTGGAGTCTGCCTATCCGGAACTTGGAATGGTGCAGTTCCGCATGAGCTTCTAGAGCATTGCGGCTGGAAAATTCAGAGATTAGGGCTCTATCTCACGAATGCGGTGCCACTGGGGGAGTAAGAAGAGCACTTCGCTTACGCTGGGCTAAGGCACTGGGTTGAACGTCTTCTTCTAGTCGAAAGAAGATTGCATATGCATCATACCGACGGTCTTAAACATACAGGATACCATATTGATTGCCCATTGGCAGGCTGTTGATCTCGGATCGACATATGCTTATCAGGTGGCAGTGAGATGTTGCATGAGATACACCGAAGTAAGTGCAGCGTGCATGAGAATGAGACTTCGTCTGAAAACCTGCTGTCGTCTTGGCCAGACTCTATGTGAATAGTCGATGCAGGAAAGTAATGCCATTTCAGACCAACATCGTTCCCATTTCGATGTCGGCGAGTCGAAAATTTCGATCTCTAAGGCACTTCAACGGCATGGCCGGGCTACATGGGGGAAGGAGTCGTACGTTTGCGCCGCAGCCAAGTGCCACTGTGTCTGCCGAAGTATCGGAAGATGAGGCCCAAGCATCAGTCGTGCATCCGCTGAGATGGAGTAACAAGGTGATATATGAGGCCGTCGGATTTACTCGATCACATCGAGTAAAGAGGGTCCTGCAAGAGCTGATTGGCCAGCTCGGGCGCCGCAAAGCTTCCCCACCATTTTGCTATCTCCCTACGAGCTGCATCTAGACCTCATCCAGTGTAGCCTGCTGACCGGACGCTACCAAGCGAAGGCCCAAGCAACTGGAGATGCGACTTCGCGGCCACACTACAGCGGTTGGCGCACGATAGAAGGATTTCCGGAACCAGGATCCTCTTTGACGTATTTCTATCGAGTCAAATGTCGGTGCGCAAGACTGCCATCTTGCTTCCTATCACGGAGATGGCTTCGTGGACGCTTGTGAAAGTTGGTGTTTGCTGCTTGGCGGCACGCGATGCCGTTGCGTTGCACCTGCGTCATTTGTGGTTGCTCTCCACCAAGAACCGCCAACCCAGCTCCAGGCCGCGTTCTGCTCGCATGACTATGCGCAATTGGCCCGAGTTGTGGGTAGAGCGCGATGGTAGTTCTATCGCATCGTCCGTGTGTGGGTGACGGTGGCGTTAGCTGCTTGCGATGCGATCTCCCACGGGCGCTAGCTCTTGTCCTTATCAGTGCCTGGGGTAGAGCAGCCTGTCCATCCTCAACGGTAGCCATTTGCGTCCTTGGAGGACCCGTATCAACTCCGTTGTGGATCTTTCCGGAGCGCGCCCACGTCTCCGGTGGTGAGTTATAAGTATCAACTGGTGCCCCATGATGCAACCTGTATCAGTAGGTCAGTCGAACGCAAGTTCAACCTCGTCTTGCACGGCAGACCCGTACAACCAGCATAAGTTGCCAGCCTCCATATCTCCGTCTTGGCACTTTCTATCTTCCAATCGTTGACCACGCCGGCTGCCAGCCACTCATACCTCGACAAGCCTTACGAAGCTCAAGCGCGATATCCTTTTAGCGCAACGTCATACTGACTGGGGTCAAGATCCTACTCAGAAAGAAGGATTACTTAGGCGAACGATATTCTCACTCTTGGTTACACATAAGACGGACCTACTGCACAGAGACTGCCACGATGGCGGCAACGACAGCCAAGAGATCAAAGGTCGCCCACTATGCGGAGAGGTTCGCCATACCGAGCGAGCCAGGTCTCACCACCGCTCAGCTCATGCTTTACAACCACGATCTTGCTCCCGTCGAGCCTGAGCGCCGCCAGTGGGGTACGCAATGCGAAGAATAGTCACAATATAGTATCCGCTAACTTGTTCAGGTGCTTGGAATTTTGTGGGCTTCTGGGTCGCTGACTCCTTCAACATCAACACATGGATGATTTCTGGCGCCAACATTGCCGATGGACTTTCATGGTGGCAGTCTTGGATTTGCGTCTGGCTCGGCTACTCCCTTGCTGCATGCTTTGTTTGCCTGACCGGACGTATCGGTGCTACCTACCACATCTCGTTTCCTGTTGTCAATCGTTCGTCGTTCGGCATCTGGGGATCCTTATGGCCAGTCTTTAACCGCGCGGCTATGGCTTGTATTTGGTATGGTGTGCAAGGTTGGATTGGAGGCACCTGTGTCTACCTCATGATCCGATCTATCTGGAACAATTGGCGCGATGAAGCCACTCCTGGTGCTGGTGGCATTGCAAACGGTATTCCCAACTCAGGCACGGATACAGTCCACTTCGTTTCGTACTTGTTTTTCTGGCTTGGATCCCTTCCATTCCTCTGGCCTGCTGTCCACAAGATCCGCCACCTGTTTACCGTCAAGGCGTACGTTGTTCCCACTGCTGGTATCGCTTTCTTCATCTGGGCCATTGTTCGCGCCAAGGGTATTGGTCCCATTGTGCACCAGCCGGGCACCAAGTCAGGCTCTGAACTTGGATGGCTCATGGTCCGCGGTACTATGTCTGCTATTGCCAACTTCGCTGCCTTGATTGTAAACGATCCAGACTTCGCTCGTTTCGCTCGCAAGCCGTCCGACGCCTTCCTTCCCCAGCTGCTCACCATTCCTCTCGGATTTGCTGTCACATCCTTCATCGGTATCATCGTGTCCTCCTCGTCCACCGTCATCTTTGGCGGTGACCCGATCTGGGACCCTCTCGATGTCCTCGAAAAGTTCCTCGAAGAAGGAGGAAGCGCACAACGCTTCGGCGTTTTCGTCATCTCCGCAGCTTTCACGCTCGCGCAACTGGGTACCAACATTGCTGCAAACTCTATCTCCGCTGGTACAGATATGACCGCGTTGCTGCCACGTTGGATCTCCATCCGCCGCGGGTCCTACATCTGCGCGCTTGTCGGCCTCGTCATGTGTCCGTGGAACCTCCTCAGTAGCACCAATAGCTTCACCACCTACCTCAGCGCGTACTCTGTGTTCCTGTCCTCTATCGCCGGCGTCATGATTTGCGACTACTACTTCGTTCGCAAAGGCTATCTACAGATCAAGGACCTGTACTCAGGCAAGAAGACCGGACCATACTACTACACCTTCGGCTTCCACTGGCGCGGATACGCCGCCTACATTGCCGGCATCCTGATAAATGTTGTTGGTTTCGCCGGTGCAGTCGGCAACGACGTCCCCATTGGCGCCCGCCGCATCTACGATCTCAACTTCTTTGCCGGCTTTCTCGTCGCCAGCATCGTGTACTGGAGCTTGTGCAAGATAAGCCCCATCCCCGCGACCAGCGACGTGTGGTGCGAGGTCGGCGACGAAATCACAGATATCTCTGTCGCGTACTCTGACAGCGAGCCCGACAAGTATGACGAAGAGGCCATGCATGGTGGGAAAGGCGCGGCTGCGAAGATTGGAGAGGCTGAAGCGGCCAGCCATAGCAGGTTCTGAGTTTAATTTGTTTCTCTCCAGCGCGTCGCGAGGTTCGACTTTGTTCACGGCATACCCGTGGAAAAGGGTATTACGATGTTGCCGTTGAGCGGAAGATTTGTTTGATAGACCATGAGATACCAATCGCTATCGTGTTTACATTTGCATCTATTGCTAGTTTCCTTTTCTGATCAGTGCTCTCCTGACGATTACGCTCACTGCTCTATTGTGTTAATTATCTAGAGTTTGACGCATCGCACGGGTTTAGCGCGAGGTTATGCACGCCATGGTGCACTAACAATTGTGATAGTCCTTGCGTACCGAATGATCGGTGCTGAATAAGGATTTCCCTGGTTGTCGGATGCAGGGTACCGAACGTGGAAGCAGACGAATCTTTATTGATATATGGCACATTAAATGTATGTCTTTCGATCGAAGGACTTCTCATCTGTTCCTAGCTACCATATAGCTTTGGGCAATTTGTGAGGGCAGAGTCTCGTGAAGTTTATGATACGAGCACCTTTGTATGGAACCGATGTTGGGACGAATGCACATTCCCAGATGATACAAATATCTCGCAGACACCATCTTCCTCATGCCGCTTATATCGGTTCTGAAACTGATCCAACCAGTGAACGCGTCTGATGCGCAGGCTCACGTGACATGTCTCGCCTTGTGAGCTATTATCGGTTGGATGTAGCTGGCGCGCTATGCTTCCCCAGCTCCATTCCAATCGCCAAATTAGTGCACCTATTTATTGCTCCAACATTATATCGTTTGCCTATGGTGTCCTTTCAAAAAGGCCTCAGCAGGGCGGAATCTGGCTTCAGATACACAGTTGTCTGGGGCTGGAAGGGGATCCGCAAAATGTCAGGACGGCGGTGAGGACGAGTGAGATGGCAGGGCGGCTGCTTCCTGGGGGTCCGGGAGTGGAGAGTGAGAGGAGGATGATTGCGGTTTGGCAGGCTTCATTGCGGTGATGAGTGTCTGGTGGCTTGGGGGGGGGGGGGGTTCACTTGTGAAATCGACCAGCGCTCCTGGCTTGCTTCGTATGCCGTAGTAGGATACAAGGGTACGAGGAAGGGTTCGGTGTCAGGAATACTCGTATGGTTCTTGTGTTTGAAGTGAGTTTTGATATGAACACCTTTGCTTTCAAAATCTCACTTGAGCGCAGAACATTATCCTATGCTCAGAGAAATACCAAGGTTACCTTCTGCAATCCACCTTACCTTTTGCTTTTAAATTCTACTAGGTATAAAGCAATTGCTGCCAACTGGATTTGAGTATGTTCATCGCCGTCACCAGACCAGACATAACAACGTATCACTCACCTATCCGAGAAGTACGACCCGCAGATCACTACTGTACACTACGTACCATGTGTGAAGCCGTGAACAAACTCGCAGAACTGTTGGGTTGACCAGATGTATTTGAAGAATGGAAGGAGGGAGTCGAGCAGCCCGCCTAGGAAGGTGCTAGTTACGATCCAGGTCTGGTTGTAGACGACTTGAATGCGCTGTGGTATTTGGTATGGACAGACGGCTTCTCGAAGCAATTCCCACATGTGTGGGCTGGATTGGTCCTGTAGCCTTATTGCGACGTATGAGACGATTCTCTGAGGATCGCGGTTCTTCGTTGGGTCTGGATACTACTCTGACAGATCAGTGTGCAGCTGATTGAGGAAGGGGTTCACGTCGTTGATCGGTGGACATTGGTAGAAAAAAAGCGTCGTGGCTGTTGTGCAGTTCTGGACCGTTGTCAGGAGTCGACCGACAGTGGGCAGGCAAGTCCAGCAGTATTCCGTTAGGATCGATAGTCTCGAGTGGTATGCTTAGAGTGGGTAGTTCTGGAGCTGTGCCGTCCCGTTCCTCGGCGAAGCAGCCGGTTCCCCAGGCCCGGCAGAGGAGATGGGGGAGGCGAGATGGAAAAAGTTGGTATGTGAAGAGCATGGCTGAATGGTCTGCAGGTATGATCTGCCGCTTACATGACGGCACAACACGTCCATCTCCTTTGAAATCCTGAGCAGGCGCTGTGCACGTACACAATGCAGCGTTTGTGGATGTGCTCCAAAAGACATGGTCAATGACACAATGTGGATGTGCTGAACAGTATTGAACAGTGCTGTGTGCTGTTGACTTTGCCCGCAGAAGGCAACGACATCCTTTGAGTGCAGAGCAAACCTCTGTATCGCTATTACGAACAATTCCTGCATCTGAGTCCACAGTCCGTTGTGTGTCGTGCAGATAATTTGGTCAGTCGAGCCTATGACAGGAGCAATGACGTATGCGGCCCAAGAAGGAAGGCTTGATACTGGGTCCCGACAAACATGTCAATCGAGAGTTCGCAGAAGTGCGAAACAATTGACAGCAGCGCAAAGTTGCAGTGACGAATGCAATGCGCATGCCCCTGGCTATGACTCGTGTGGTGCTGTTTCGGCTCCAGTTTCCTGCCGCGTCGATCTTCGGGTACACAGGAGCAGAAGCCGACTTCCCACTTGGGCCGGAGATGGACCTGTAAGGGACATGGATTGCTCTACACCAACACACCAGCCGAACGAGAGATAGTGTTCGTGGCGAAGACAGTCGTGGAGAAGGGCCGAGCCGCCGCAAAAAGGGGCTGCGAGAGATGGTGATGTGCTGAGGCTGACAGGCACACGCTGGCGCTAAGTTTCAGCTGTGGCAGGGGATGGTGTTCACCCAGAAGTCTAAAATAATACGAGCCAGCCAGGGCAACACCAGCTTGGAACGACGCCCTCGCACCACGATTACGGCCACGCCGCACCGCAAGCACCGCGACTGCTGCCCTGATTGTCGCCCGTGGCGCACGCATTGCTATCCCCGCCCTCCGTGGCTTATCCGTCCGTAGTGCCACACCACAGCAACGAACCGTGCGCGCCCTTGAGAGTTGAAACGCCCGACTCCGCAACCTCTACGGACCTCCAGCCGCGCTTTCTCCCTCACCCTCGATACGTCCTCCGCATGCGCTCTTCCTGACGCCCGCCGGACCGCCCACGCTCATTACTGCACGCATATTTCTCCCGCGACAACTGCACTGACGCCCGTCGCTATCGCCGCCGACCTGTGCTGGCCGTCCCTCGCATTGATTGCGCCGCACCCCAGTCTCTTGGCGGTCCCTTGACGACAACGAACATTACGACTCCTGCATGCACGACTTCACATGAGCTAGAATGACGCGACCACAAATAATACGAGCAGGTATGGCAGGCCTCGCTTTCCAGTCCTCAAGTGAATGCACAACCGCATACTGACGTTGGCGCGTAGACACGATTGATCTGCAGGACAAGACATCTCCCACCGCACAAGACCACTCCAACCAGCCAGAGCACCCCGCGCCGCTCGGGGTTGGTCCCGCCGCACCTCACCAGCAAGCCTCCTTACGATCTGTCGAAGATGAGCGCACCGCCGAGGAAGCGCGTCTGCAGCAGGCCTGGAACACCGCAGGGAACTCGCTGAGCGAGGACCCCGGGTCTGATGACGAACGCACCGTGCTGAACCATGCGGACAGCCAGAAACAGAACGGTGGTGCACACACCGACGATGACGACGAAGACGATATGCAGGACGCCGATGTCGAGGAGGACATGGACGACGACATGCTCGACAAGATCTCGAGTTCGCCTTCGATTGACGATGGTGGGTTATTTCTACCTTCTTATCCCTTGGTATGGCCGACGCGAAGAGGCTCTCCGACTCCGCAATCGTCACCGGTCATACCAAGTTCTGCTTCTTCGTCACCCTTCACTACTACGCCCATACATTTCCCCATTCCTGATGCCCACATTGGTCGACAATTCAGTGTCCCAGCGTGTAGTGCCAACAATCCTTCAACTACCTTCTCCTATCGTTCCACCACACCTCCCCTATTTCACTTCTCTCAACACCCCTTAGCGTCACAGTCAACGGAGCATCATCACGGTGAGTATATCCGGACAAGGACCACCAACGGCTTCCACATCGATTTCACAGCTTCAGATGACCAAGATCTAAGCCCTAGGACAAGGCGACTGAAGTTCGTCGAACAGAGACTACAGTATACAAGGGAGGACTCGCAGGAATCTCTAATGTCCGAGCTAGACGAGGAACATGCTAGGAAGATGCTACAGTCTGTTCGGCCGCCGTTGAAGGACATGTCGGAAGACCCGTTTGTCGGAATGACGACGCATACCTCGAGGAGTACTATCGGCACCTCACCTCCTTTCAAGTACTCTAATGACGAAGATGATTCCTGGACGACGGACAGCGATGCCGATTCTTGGGACGAGGAACTGGAACATGATGATGCATCCAATGACATTTCTTTCTCTGATGATCCCAGATTTGTCGACTCAGGGTGGGGAGGCGAATGCTTACGAGAAACAGAGGACATTGATTTCGAGTTCGTCTATGCCTTACATACTTTCGTTGCAACGGTTGAAGGTCAAGCAAACGCCACGAAGGGTGACACGATGGTGTTGCTTGATGACAGTAATAGCTACTGGTGGCTTGTTCGAGTTGTTAAAGACAGTAGTATTGGTAGGCGTGGTCAAAGCTCACTATGCACACTTGCTAAAGACTCTTCCAGGATACTTGCCGGCAGAGCACATCGAGACACCTACTGAGCGTCTAGCGCGTCTCAACAAGCACCGGAATATCGACCTTTCAGCAACTATGCTTGGAGATACTGCCGAGAAGACAAAGAACCCCTTGAAGAAGGCCATGAGACGGCGAAACGCCAAGACCGTGCAGTTTGGAGCGCCGACTTATGTTGAAGCATCTGATTATGACTACTCCTCTGATGAGGAGGGCGGTGAACTTTTCGGTGGACCGGAGCCGAAGCAGGCGCAACAAGAGCAGCAGCAGCAACAACAACAACAACAGCAACAGACCGCGCAAAAGCAAGAAGCCGAACAAGACGAGTCTCTGGAAGTGAAACCCTTGAAGCTCGGTGGCGTAAAGAAGGTCTCCTCTGAAGAGTCGCGAACATCCAGTGAAGAGTCAGTGAAAGATGATGAAAAGTCAAGGACCAGCGATGAGATCTTTGACCGCCCATTGGACCAGAAAGTGTCTCGCAACGGCACCCTTCGCAACACGGATTCATTCTTCAAGGACGAGAACACCGAGACTCGCAAAATCACACTTACGCCAAATCTGCTGCGTGATGATTCCAGCACGTCCACAACGGGGTCTCGTGAACGCGGACCAAGTCTTGAAAGTCTGGAGAAGAATGGATTTGCGGATAAGGTCAAAGACGATAAGAAGAAGAAGGACAAGAAATCTGGTATGCTCAGTGGCCTTTTCAAGCGCAAGGATAAGAGAGACAAGGACTCGAAAGGCGAGAATGATGCCGTGGAGGCCGACCTCAAGAAGGCGATCGAAAAGCCAGAACAGACCTCACCACAAGCTATTCATGCGAAGCCCGCAGATGTTGCACCTGAGCGTCCATCGGAGGAGCAGGCCGCGCCAGCGCCATCAAGGCAGTCAAGCAAGGGCAAACTACAGAAGCAACATCGCGCCAGGACCGACTCGCCAATCAAGACAAAGAGCATCTTAAAAACAGATAGCCCTATGGAACCCACGGTGGATCCAGAAGAAGCTATCGAAGCACGCGACATCAGCACAGCAGGACAGTCAGCTCCATCAACCATGCGCGTTGTATCTCCAGAACAAGAGAGAACACCAGCGACACAGACAGCTGTGCAAGAGCGTGTGAAGTCGCCTGAGAGCCAGGGAGTTATGGCTGCCATCAGCTCAAAGAACCCGTTCAGGTCGAACACTACGGCGGACAGCGGGCCGAAACCCGAGAAAGTCCGGAAGGCAAAAGAGCGAGTGGCATTGGACGACTTTGATTCCAGCGCGGATGAGAGCGACGATCCGTTCGCCGACCCTGATGCGCAAAACAAAGCACGAGAACCGACAACAGTCGAACCTGTCGGACGATTGTCTGAGTCCCCCGTTCACGTGTCTGCTGCTGACGCACAACCTATGAGCACAGAGGCCGTAGCAAGCAGAGATCAGGAATCGGACGCGCAGCAGCCACCTGGTCTCACTGGCGACAACTCGAGTGCGGACACTAGCTCGCGAGTGTCGACTCCAGAGTTAGACGCAGCGAGCCCAGACACCATTGTGCCCGAGAAGCTCACCGTTGCACCACCCCGCTCTGGGACTTCGCCCTCGCCTACACACCTTTCTCCCACCGCAAACCTCATCCCACCACCGTCACGCGCCGCTCCTGTACCTTTGAATGTGAACACTTCGCCTTCCGTATCACCTATCCCGAGGTCATCGGATTCTACGACACTGCCGGCCTGGTCTGACGCCAGTCTGCGTTCGTACCTTGATGATGGCAGCGAGATCCGCGATCTGCTCCTAATGATTAACGACACCAATGGTGTCGTGCCCGTTGCGAAGGATCATCCATTGATGAGTGGCCTTTATGTGGAAGAGACCAAAGCAGCGCAAAACCTCAGCAGCGAGCTCGACAGGCTGCTGGCTGGTCTGATGGATAACCGTATGAAACGTCATGGCAGCGGAGCGAGCAAGAAGAGTCAGTTGAGCCAGATGAGCAAGGCTAGCACTACTGGCGGCAGGTAGCGATATTGAAGCTACATTCTCATAGTTTGGCTGAGCGACAAGAGGAGGAAGCATTTTCGTTAATTATACCCTAGGGAAACGGCGTTCAGAAAGGTTTCATGTGATTTTGGGTGGAAACGTGTCATGTGCTATGAATTTGGTTTTCTGGGCGGTACGTTTGTGCGCATTTTCTTCACTTTTGCTCACAGAGAGAGAGACGGAGAGAGTCAGCTGGGCCTGGCTTGTCTCGGCGGCAGTCTGCTTTTGCATTCACATTCGGTATCTCTCCAGTTTTTGGACTGCTTTCGTCTTCTCCTTCGTCATCGTTGCGATCCTACAATCGCTGGCATTCCAGCTCGCTTCTTGTTTCGCTTCGCACCTTCCTTCTAATACCCTATCATGACCGGTTGGTGTTCTTTTCCTATTCCGACTTCATTCACACTTGGCTATATTAGATACCTTGGTGTATTTAGCATTACGTATACCAACCTTTCTTCTTCTGCGCGGATCTATGCAATGTCGATCATCCCATGTTGCTGGTGGAAGAGGAACGCCATTCCTCTCAAACCTCAACTGACTGGCTTGCTCTTTCTCGTTCTCAGCGTGCACCATTTCTCGCCAACACAGTGTCAAACATCTCGAGCACTGCGCAAGCACTGCCAGGCCACTCTTCAGTCCTGTGTCTTGTAAAGACTTCCTCTCGATACTAAGGCGGGTGTCCATCCTCCGCAACGGGTTTGTTGTTTCATCCATGCTGTTTTAGCATAGCGGAGTACAATGAGTCTTTCTGCTGGACATGCTCGCACGGCCAGACGTGTTAGAGTTAAGGACATTGCAGAGGAAGGCTCTAGCCATCCTACTGCAAGGAGGGATGCTTCGCGTTTGGTCGCAATGGCAGCGCTGCGTATAGTGTTGATGCTCAGAGCCAGTCGAGATGCACCAGAGTCTTGCTGACAGCAAAGCGCGAGCATAGAAATATACGAGGCCGTAGATCTTGCCCACTTGCTTGAACCCGCATGCGGACCACCGTCTCAAGATATCATCAGGGACAACCAAATCCCATCGCTACAGATCTCAGCAGATGACCTTCATCAACTCAAACGCCGCCCCGAACTCGCCGTAGTCCCACTCCTCCTCCTCATCAGGCGCAAACCGTGACCCAACATACTCCTCCTTCCCTATCGTCCCCGGCGGCGCCTCAAGCTCCAAGCCCAGCACTTCTCTTACTCTCCCTCCCTCTTCCTCCCACGGACTTCTTTCACCCATCCACTGCGCCGCAAGCTCCACCCTCCTCACCGCCGTCTTGCCCCCAAGCTGGAAAAACGCAGGCCACCACCCACCAGCCTCAACGGGAGCCTTGATGGGCACCACAACACTGTCCGCATTGGGGAACTGCGCCAGTGTCGTTGCCGCGCTCGCCAGCACCCGCGGCCAGAATCGGTGTTTCCACCCGTGACTCACGGCCTCGAGATCACGGCTCCCAAAGACCAAGTGCGCCGACTCGATCGTCACGCGCACGTGCCGCACCAGCGCGCGGTACGGGCCCGCGAGTTCAGAAGTCCCAGGGACCCAGAACCGGAAGAAGTTCAGTCCATACAGCACGGGTGCGGCTTCGGCGTGCAGCTGCGCGCTCACGGCGAGTAGAAAGGGGGAAAGCATTGATGCGACGGCTTGGGGTTCCACGGGGCCGACGACGCCGCGGCGCACGATTTTGGAGGATAAGGATGAGGATGGCTGGTACATGGAGCGCGTGTAGATGAAAATTAAACCAGGTGTGCAGAGGGCGTGAATGTAGATTTGGTCACGCAGTTCGCGGGGGAGGTCGAGGAAGCTGATGCGGGAGGGTTGTGCTATTGGGGATTGTCGCCATGAGGTCGGGAGGGGAGGAGGGGTGGATTGTAGCTCTGACGCCATGGGTGGACTCTATTCCGGTATTTGTATCTGGTAGTTGGGTGTGTAGAATGAGGAGGTTGTGTGGGTATGGACGTGTGATTAATCTGGGGTTAATATGCGTCTAGCTATTTCTGGCGCGAGTGATGTGACAGCTCGGCTGCACCTTCCTCCATGTCTACTTCAAACCCTGCATACAACATTCCTGCTTTATTGATAGCTGACGTCCCTTCCGAACGCCCTAAGCTTACTCTGCAAACCTCTCCATCATTCGAAAAAGATATGTAGCAAGCAAAAATTGCGCCAGTGAAAGCCCCTAAAGAGCCGTCAGACAGAACCAGTCCCGCATTGTGCTATGCAGCTGATTTGTGCCGGTCGCGCGGCTTCAGGTGCTCGCGGACCCTGACTGGTAAGTTTTGGAGAAGAGAAGTTGTGGTGGTGAGGTACGAGACTTATGTATACGGCAGCTTTGCAAGGCAGAAGCCGACACGTGACGGCATATGGGTGTGATGCATGAGGCAATTCACGTGTAAGCGTTGCCTAGTTTCATAAGGACTGCAGAGTGGAGATGAGCAGTAAGAACATAGAAAAAGACGGTTTTGAGCCAAGGCCGAAGCTTGCAGTAGTTGTTAGAAGCGATATGGATCGTCGCCTCCAGTATCACCGGCAGCACATTGGCCTTGCTCTCGCTCCACGAAGCGCCCAAACGGTTCTTGAAAAGATCTTAGCTCCCAGACCTGTATAGCGTTCTCCCGTTTCATCAATGCAACATCTTGGGATATGCCGCGTTGGCATGCCCCGTAACATAATTTACGTTTGGAAGAACTCGCCTATCTGTAGCATCATGAACCTGATGGATAAACTCCGCTCGACCATTAGTGAAGCCCTTGTAAGGATATGGGGAGACCAGTGCCAAAGCACCTACATGACGTAGTACTTTAGGGCGTGGGCTGCTTTGCTGCCAATGTCTCTCAGTCCGCCGCTCCTAACGACGCTCTCGCAGCCAGTCATTCGTCTCTATCCATAATGTCTTGTTCTGTTGTGAGATTTTGGTGCCGGAAGCCTTGACTCCGGCAAATACGGCGTCCCATAGAGCAAATGCTGTACGGAGATCATGAGGAAAGTCTATCGACTGTGGGAAGTATCGGGTGGATACGGTATCGATGACTCGTGCTTTCGATTCTGCAGACGTAGGGTCCGAGTCGTTGGTGAGTTCATCGAGATAAGACTTGACGCCAATGCCGAGTGCGCAATTATTGGGCAGGAGGAATGGCAGCCTGTGCATATGTGAGCAGAGTCCATGAGATGCATGAGTCAGCATACTTGGTTATCAGGTGCGAGAGATTGGTCTTCCTTTCGCAACATCCGGTCAAGAACATGTTTGTGCAAGTGGCTTCGACAAGATCGCGCAATGTCTGACGAACCAGGTTTACAATCGATCCGAAACCAAGCAGGTGCTGGCTAAGCGGACCGGTGAAGCCAATTGGTTTGTGTTGCAGTGTACCTAGACCGGCAACACGTGAGATCAGCATGTTTGCATGTTGATCCTTTGCTGTAATGTTGTCAGCTGACGTTCAACAGACACAGTGTGTTGTACCGACCGTTACCACGCATAGGTGCCCCGTTGTACGGGAACATAGCAATATCGCCATTCAAGTCCTCGAGACGCAGCAATTCTACAGCAAGCACAGCACTTTCTTCAAGTTCGGCATTGCCGTCCAATGAAGCGATCGTCTGGGCAAGCACGAAACCCCAAGGGGTCAAGTTGTGCTTCGCATCGACGTATTCACGAACGGCAAGGAATCGCCAGATCGAGTTGTACAAGATCTCATCTGGTGTCGAAAGCAGCTGCTCCATGTCAGTGTGAGCTCGAACAGTATTCATGCGCAAACTCACGTTGTTGGTGTCCTTCTTCGCCACGGTCTTGGCAATGAAATCGTCACTCGTTAAGGCCAAGATGGCAGAGCCAAGCGGCCCGCTCCCCTCGTTGCTTGTGACGACTTCTTTGAACGTAGCCTCCTTCACATTCCACGTCTCTGCAATGGCTTGATACTCTGGCAGATCCCTCATGGATATTTCTTTCTTCAGTGGCTTCCCAGTCGCCGCATCTGGGTACCAACATGTCTGTTCCAGGCCGTTGACCCTGTACCAGTGATGAAGAGGTGTGGATAGCAAGTTGAGAGCCGCGGTACGCAACGGTGTAAGCTTCGTGCTGACGAGCTTTTGGTATTCCGGAGACATGCCGCCGTCGATCGGAGGCTGATCATTGATCTCGCAGGATGTGCGCCATTGTAAAAGACGCGAGTTGATGATGCCATGCGATTGCAGATAGTGAAGCTCGTCGGAGAGTCTCTGCCCCAAGAACTGGTTCGCATCGGCAGACATCTGGCTCGCGTTCAGGGGCTCGACCTTACCGTCGATGGTAAGGATGGGGTGATTCTTCACCGCCAGTCGTGCCTTGCAGTACCTGTCGACGTAACTGCCGAATCGTGGGTCATCTTTGTTGTTGTTGATAACAACAGAATACCCTGTCCTCCCGCCACTCATGATCATCTTGATTGCGCCATGTGGTTTCAGGAGCTCTGTCCTGTTAGGCGAGCTCAGGTTGGGCAAGGTCGGTAGGAAGGGCGTGCCGGCAAGCAATAGCGCATCGACGAACACATCTTCGGTGACTCGCCCGCTGCTAGCGAATCTCTCCAAGTCAGCAATGCATTTCGCTCGCTTCGTCCAACTGAAGGTCTTGTCCTCGAGGTTCCACGATGTCACGACCTTGTCACACTCAAATAAGAGCACTTCTGAGGCGCCTGAGATCGCGTGAACTAAGTTCTCTTTCTCAAGATATGCCAGCTGCACAGTGTTAGTTGCATCTTTAGTCGAGGGTCATGGAGCCGTACCTGGGCCCAAGCGCTGTAGGGCGCAATCTGAAAGTGGACCTTGCGCTCGATCAAGATAGACTGCAGGAAGCGGAACAGATCCTCAGGCGTAACGTATGTTGACTCTCCGAACTTTGCGACAGACGCCTCGGCCTGGTTGCTGTCGTACAGGTTCCAGGCCACGGTGTTGACGCCAGCCTCGCGCTGCTTCTGCTGGAAAGGATCCTCGGGTTTTGTGATGTCCAGCCCGCTGAAGACAAACCATGGCTCGATTTGTAGGCTCTCGAATGTGCTCAGGTCCTCCTCGATATACTGCTTCATGCCAAGTGGCAGACCGCCGAGTGCGGGAACAAGCGGTTCTCGTGCGCGAGAGTGGCTGAGGATGCGGTGCTGGAGGTAGTGGGCGGCTTCAATAGCCACGCGGCAGCCACTGAGCTCTTGCAGCTCGCTGAGCTCGCCAATGTTAGCGTTCCATGCTTCGAAGTCGCGGATCATCGTGGTCGGCGCGTGCGCTGTTTGTTTCGGGTGGAAGGCTCGATTGGAAGCGGCGACGGGTATTGTCTCGGCGGATTCGAGCTTGTGGCTTGTAGACGGTATGTGGGAGAGCCTGGTAGCGGCACTGCTTGCAAATGGTAGGCACGACAGCAATTGCGGGGTGTTGATGGTCAGGGTGTTTTTGACGGTCCCAGCACCAGAGCTTCCCGCCCGGCGCCCGCTTGCTGAACCCTGTCGATTCACTTGTCCGCTTTCGACCCTAGTTCAGGAACATAGCAACCGAGTGCCGCCGATAAGACATGGGCTAGACTTCATTCTTCCTGATGCTTGCCTGCATTCAGAATAATCGTTGTTTCTGAGGGCATAAGAGACCGTCTCAGAAAGCCAGCTGGTCGCCTGTTCAGTGCAACATCACGAGCAGCCGATCCCCGCCAAAGCAAACCAATAACACCAAGAGACCAGCGTCACGAGCCTATCTAAGGTTCACGATGCCGCATTCCGAAACCGAAGACACGGCGATACCAGTCATCGATATCTCAAATCCAAGTGATGAAGTCGCTCGCCAGGTGCTCGATGCCGCCTCCACCCACGGCTTCCTCTTCATCAAAAATGACGGCGTGACCATCTCACCACAAGACATAGACGACATGTTCAAACTAGTCAGTCTTCTAGAAGTCAAGTCAACTTCACACGTCTGATACTAATCCAACAAAGTCCCAAGAATTCTTCAGTTCGCCAGAAGAACAGAAGGCAGAATATGCAATCCACTCCGACAAAGCTGGCGGCATCAATCGCGGCTGGGTGAAAATGGCTGGCGAGTCCCTCGACCCTGAAGGCCAGAAGGTACCATCCTTCCATACAAAATAAAGTCTCTTCACATTCAGACTAACCTACCCAATCCAGCAAGGCGACCCAAAAGAAGCATTCAACATCGGCCCACCCCAGCCAACCCTTCAACCCCTCCCCACCCCCCTCTCCACCTCCTCCCCCCTGATTCTCCGCTTCCAAAGCGCATGCCACACCCTCTGCACCACCATCCTCTCGCTCCTTGGCACTGCTCTCGACATCCCCGACCCGTCCTACTTTGCTACTCGACACGACCAGTCCCTCGGCCCCTCAGGCACAATCTTCAGAATGCTCTATTACCCCAGCACCAGCACCTCGTCCTCCTCCCAAATCCGCGCAGGCGCACACTCAGACTACGGCTCACTCACGCTCCTCTTCCGCCTCCCCGGCCAACCAGGCCTCGAGCTCTTCTCGCCCGAAACCAGATCCTGGGTCCCTGTCCCTGTTAATCCCTCCCCTTCGACACTTCCGCACCCCCCGATCCTGGTCAACATCGGCGATTTACTCAGTTTTTGGACCGCGGGCGTGCTGAAGAGTACCGTACATCGGGTGACGTTTAGTGGTGGTGGGGAGCGGTACAGTATGGCGTATTTCTGCCATCCGCTCGATGGGGCGAGATTGGAAAGGGTGGAAAGCAAGGTTTTGGAGGGGAAGGATGGGGAGGAGGGGAGGGAAGAGTTGAGGAGTCAGAGGAGGAGGTTGGGATTGCAGGGGGATGGTGACGGGGAGGAGGTGTTGACGGCCAAGGAGCATTTGGATCGGAGGTTGAAGGTCACGTATGGGCTTTGATGTGAAGGTAACGAGAAGGGATACCGAATTTCATCCAAGAGCTTGGATCTGGTGTTAGCCTCGAGCGGGTGATTATAGAGTTCGTATGTTTCCAATCACGTTGAAACCACTTGGAACGGCGCAATTGTCACAAATATAGGACGTTAAGAATCAGGCTTCCTGTTTGCCAAACCCTATTCAAGCAACGTACTAGTGGTTCAATAGCTAGGTTGGTTACCACTAATGACTCCCTCTCTTGAGTCTCTATGTACAGGCTTAGGAGAGTAATTGCTTGCGGGCAAAAAGGGTTATAGTACTGTACATAACGGCCCTAAGAAGTCTTGCTATGATAGAACTACCTGTCGGGGTCTTTTACATTTTGCCCAAAGCGGATTGGCATGCGCGTTCACTCCTCCAAAATACCGAACGCGCAACATCCGTGTAACCAGTGCGGTGCGGTAACGTGGAGTGAGGAACGTTTACGTATTGTCGAAATGAAGTCATGCTTGCGGAAGGCCGATATGATCACGTCGATGGTATTCGTCCTCTGCCTCGTCCACCTCGACCTCGACCTGTTCTCGAGCTAGAACGGGAGCAGCTTTCTCGCAGCCCTGTCTCGTCGAGGAGGTACCGTGGCCTGTCCAGCAGATCGGCGGGCAAATCGCCGTTGTCGTTCCGTAAGTTCTTATCCGCCCCTCTTTCCAAGAGTGCACTGCACACCGGTGGTTTCCACTCTCCGTTGTCTGGATTGCTCATCAGACCGTGCAAAGGAGTATCTCCGCTTTCATCTCTCGCGTTAGGATCAGCGCCGAGGTCAAGAAGGTTGGTGAGAAGAGAAACAATCGTAGGCCCATGTGGGTGCCAAGGGTAGAGGCAAATGGTGTGCAGGACGCTTCGTCCAGCTGCATCAGTGTCATGAACATCTGCCCCACATTCGATCAGACATTTCACCAGCGCAGCATCTGAGGCTTGCACGGCCATGTGCAAGATTCTGTTCTTACCC
Source organism: Stagonosporopsis vannaccii (assembly GCA_028584115.1). NCBI lineage: Eukaryota > Fungi > Ascomycota > Dothideomycetes > Pleosporales > Didymellaceae > Stagonosporopsis > Stagonosporopsis vannaccii. Next base: position 37,379 of record VWXS01000029.1, on the reverse strand, counting down.
GCCTGCACGTTTGCACCATGGCGTATGAGAATTTCGGCCAACTCAACCCGAGGTGACTTTCTACAGTCGTTGTCACATATGCGCCTGTCGTCGTAATGATAGAAGTGCCTTTCATCATCATTATATAAGTGCCTCTCAATAGCCGAGGACATGAGCGATAGCCAATGCTCGTCTTTGTTGATGGCTCTGGTGTCTGCACCTCGCGACAATAGCATTTTTGCCACATCAAGGCGGTCCTCGTTGCACGCAGCGTAGAGGGGAGTGTGCCCTTCGCGATTTCTCGCATCGATGTTTGCACCATGCTCCAGCAGGACCTTTGCAATGCAACAACTTGCTACGTGATGCAGCGGAGTGTCAAATTTGCGATCCCTTGTCATCGCGCTTGCGCCTCTGGCTAGGAACTCCTCAGTAAGAAACGGACTGTCCATTCTATCGGCCGCAATGACGAAGAGCATGGGCCGACTCTGGTGGAAAAGCTCACGGCAGTGCTTTTGGTCCCAATTACGTGTGTCATTGACTTGCAGGCCATGTTCCAATAAGAAATGAGTAATACCACTCTGCACAGGGTTTTGAGCGGACGCCCAAAAAGCTCGACTGTCAACTTCGGCTCCCGCTGTGACGAGTTGTTCCAAGATGGGAAGGGTATGTGTTTCATCCGGCCTCTCCCAATGCCTTCGACCTGCAGCATAGTTCCAATGCGAGAGCAGGGCAAGGATCGTGTGAGTCAAGCTGTCTCTGTCGGCTTTGAGAGTTGGGTCTGGGAAGCCTGGAACGTGCGTAAGAAGTAGGTCCACTGTCTCCCGGTGATGAATCCCTGCGGCGACAAACAGTGCGATCCTCACTTCCGTAACTAGTGCTTCATCCCTAAGCTTGGAGCTCGTCGATCTATTCAAGATCGTGCGTATGCAATCGATATGGTTGCCCAGCGCGGCATGGCGCAAAGCGCTGAAAGGGACCTCGAGTCCGTAGTCGGCCAGGGCGATCAAGGCGTCGTTGGCGCCGAAATAAGCTGCAGAGTCGACAGCAGCCAAGAAATCTTCATAGCAGTAATCCACCAGATCCAGAGGCCCAGATTGCGCACCGGCTGACAGCAACACCCGAACAGCTTCTGCGCGATTACCTCGGATAGCTTGGTGGAGAGGAGTACAGCGTTCGCGGTCCAGAATGTCGACGTCGTCAATCTCAGTTAGCAACGACACAAGCTGCGCAATGTCCCCTTCGTAGGCCGCTTTATGCAGTGCGGAGCCATGCTCTACAACCTGGTGTTGGCTTTGCTGTGAATTGCCGCCCCATGTATCGTCGAAGTTCCAGCCAACACACTCCCAGGCGTCGATTGATTCAGCCATAGGAGGATTCAAGGGTATCAGAAAAAACACACTGTTACGCAATGAAGGGCAGTTAAAAATGGCGAGATGTGTTATTATGTTGATACATGATAATATTTTTGCTCTATGACCAGGAAACTGCCAAAGGGCTAAAGGGCGGCATACATCTAAGCCAAGTTCGAAGTTTAATGAAGAAATGCGGCGCAGTACCTGACAGGGGTGTGAAGGTCAGTGCGCAGTCAAAGAAACGCGCTATGCAACCCTAAATCTCCTACAAGAATCTTGTATATCAATCTGGCTTCAGTAGCTGAGCAGGTTATAGGATTTATTTGTACGATTCATTGCTACCAGTGAGGTGTGCATGGGCTGAACTGGTAACGCTATGCCCGATTACGGCAACACGCCAAAGGCTTTTTTACCTCCTCGTGCCTGAGTGTAAGCCAACACAGGTCTCTGCATTGACCGAGCAGAAAGTCAGGAAAGTCCAGCAGACTAGACATGTGTACGCTATCTGCAGTGTTCTAGCGCAGCGAATTAGTCTAACCCCACCTGTTCATCCAGGCCTGCTTACGCCCCTTGGGCGTCTATCTCGGTGCTGCAGCCTTGAATGTGAACGTTGATCGTATCAGATAGGCACACAACCAAACCCGTGGAAAATTTCAAGTGCAACCTCAACTACTTATCACCTGACAAATGCTGTCAGGTGGTTCCGCAATCTCCTCTCTGCTTCTCAACAGCCCATCTTAGCAACATGGACAAAAGGGCGAATCACGTCGAGGAGCAAGTAATAGCCTTCCTTTGCGGGAATGACGATGTATGGACCTGGGGCGGGGATGCCCATCAATGTCGGGTCTCTTTTGAAAGAAATGGCACAGGTACAGTAGGTCTACCTCTCGTGCTGGGTGCTGAGGTTCTACCTCACATGAAGATATGACAAGTGGCTAATGCGGTGCAGCTGAATTGCGGAGAGAACCAACGCAGTTGGATCGCCGTTGAGTTCAATTGGTCTTTCTCAACAGAGCCAATGAGGGCAGATACCGGCACCTGGACGATTGCCATGCAGATGACCCTCACCACCCGCTTGGCCTCGGAGTACCACAAGTCTAACCACTGGTTCGAAGACGAAGCGCTACAAGACCATCTGCGTAATCCGCCGCCTCCCAGCGAAGCTCCATTCCCATGGGTGCCGCTGCGTAGCGCAGCCTTCCGTGCCAAGCAGTACAACCTAACGCTCTCGCGCGGCCGGTTCATCGAGCCCTTTCACTACTTCATCAAGCCTCCTTACCCTCTCTTCCGATCTGGACCTGAGCGCTTTGCGCCCAACCGCTTCTCCTACCGGCTCGTATTTGACAAGTCGCCGTACCCGCCACGTGAGGAGTGGGCTGAGTCGTTCGGGAACGGCGATCTAAGGGGAAGCCTGGAGTATCATCACTACTGGGCAAGAACCGATTTTGTTCGTGGGTACATTGCCAAGAAGGACCAAACGTGGGCGGATACCCTAGATTTGGGGTGGTGGTTGAGCCCGTCCGCTGGCGACGGGTATTCGAGAGGTAAGTGAGGAGCGGGATTGAGGGCAGTAGAGGATGGACTTTGGGAGTACGGGGGAGTTTGGAGCATGTGGCTTATTCGACTATACGAGCTTCTGTGTTTGTTTTCTGGACCGGGCATGGATGGGCTGGTGCACGCCTTTGGATAGCAAGAATAGCAGCCCTATAGTGGGCGGGCGTCGCTCACTGATCATGATTGAACAACCTAAGTTGCAAGATCTTTGCCAGAAGTGAGTGCATCGACGAAGCTACCAGTTGCTGCAAGTGTATTGAAATGAAGCCTTGGTACTGTGCACAGATTATGGAGATAATGTTCGGTTGTGATTCTGTGATTGTTCTCCGTAACCCATGCCTCTGTCTAGTGTAAAATCTTGCTCCAACGTTTCCATCTGCCAGGACTTGTGTTGACTGGACTTCGCAGAACATGTCCTGAGTACTAGTCTATGTGTGTTGGTTAAACATGTGAAAGTCATGTCAACGGAACTCGTTGTCAACTTCTTGGCTACATAGGCAAAAGATTCAGTCGTGCTAGGTATCATTCGATTCTGATTTTATACCATTGTCAGAGGAACTAGCATTGTTCGAAAGAGCGTAGTAGGAGTGCATTGGGCGAAATGTATCTTGGTGTACAGACGCTCCATCATATTCTCGTTTGTGTATGGGGGATATCTAGTGTTTTGCGCCATGCTTCGTGTGCTCAGTATCTACAGCATCCACCACGTATACTTCCTCAACCCTTTCTACCTCATCACAATGACCCTCAAAATCCTGGCCTTCTCTTCCGTCCGGTTCGACTCGTCATCCCGCTCTCACTTGGTCCGTCCATCGCGCCCCCAATAGCCTGAACAGGGACACTCTTCTCCTTCAACGTCCCTCCCAGCTTCTTGATCATTGCCTCTCTCGCCCTCGCCGCACCGGGACTATCCCAGCCCAACTCCTGACTGGGCTGGTACTCGTTGATTACAACTGTCTCGTCATCTTCGTCGTCCCGGTCCAGGCCAAGATTGCCTGAGCTGGCGTCGCCTGTGGAGCCTACGGAGCGTGTGGAAGTTGCGCGACCTAGCTGGCGGCGTCTACGGCGCTTTTCATCGGCTTGGTCCTCGGGTGTTGGGGCGGCTTTTCTGCTGTTGCGCAATTTAGTGAGGAGATCGGAGTAGTCTCTCTCTTCTTCAGGCTCTTTAGTGACAGGCCCCGAAACCGGGCCGGGTGCTGGCACTGGCGCTGTTGGTGCAGAAGGAGCTGGTATCACGGAATCAGGTGAGGGTGCTCGAGCTGGCTTTGAGGCGTGTGCAATAGGCGGAGCTCTGATCAAGGATTCGGTGGATGAGCTCCTCTGTCTGATTCTAGATTTACCGTTGCTGGCCGAACCTATTGATGATATCGATGGCCGCCGAGGGAAGTTTGTATCGATATCTTGGAGTGGCATGGACCCATTGCCGTCAAATCCGAAAGTCTCACCATTATTGAAACTTCGAGTATTGCGAGTGCTGTCTGCAGGCAAGGTGAGCGGGTCAATTGTAGAGGCAGGTGTAACATCTGCCGAAGGGGCAAGATCAAGAACTCGAGGTTTCGGCGGTCCTCGAGGGCGAGAATGATGGGGCTTTGTTATTATCTTTGGTGTCTCCGTTCTCTTCTGTTTCTCGTGAGGCTTAAAATTGTCCTCTTTGGGAGGAGCAACCGCATGCTTCTCAGAGACTTGGGGGGTTGGTCTTGTCTTCTGCGGCTGCCGTGGTGCAAGTGTGTTGAGTAAGTAGTTACTGAATGGCTGCAATGCGCCAGTGCGCAGACATTCCCACAGCCATTCTGCGTGCACTGCTGGAATGCGTCTGTCCGTGGCGAACTTGAGTTTCTGTGGGGCTGGTTTGCGGCTATTACATATGATGACCGAGGTTTTAGCGTGCAATTGCTCGTCATACGTTGCACCTGTCAATTTGTCAATTTTACCGCAACTACACAAGGTGAGGGCTTATTTCCGTACCTATGAGCGTAATAGCTTTCGTCACATGTAAGAGCTCGATTCCAGAAAATCCCGTCGAGTTTACAGTTAGACCAGAGAATCCTGCAGACGTCAGCATTACCGGACCAGATCTGCGCAGGGGCTAAAAGCTTACCATTAATCCTAAGCTTATCAAAAGGTCGACTCAAGACGTCGACAGTGGGGTCGACTAAGCGCTTCCCATACAGACAGCGCTCAACCCACCAGTTGGTGACAAGGTTCGCTGTGGCTCCGGCGCGTTCCGGAAGAGATCCAGACACAACATCGACCTCAACATCATGCGGTAACACGATAAATCCATGTCTTAGGTCTTCTGAGGATAGTCCCCCGAGGTCATTGCTGCTTAGTACGCGGGCGCCGTTCTTCTCTAAATGCTCGTGCAGGATGTTTGTCTAGTGATGATGTCAGCATGGCAGCGAGCGGCTTCACATTGCAACTCACTTTGTCTGGCGCGAAGCCGTGTGTGACGACGGTGCGACCCTGAAATATGCCCTCGCCTCCGACCGTTTCTGGTGGTTGTGGAGCTGCAGCTGCAGCTGCAGCGGGTGTAAGCGCATTAGCGTCCCCAGGCTCAATCCGATCCCCAGCCTTGTCGTCTTGGAGAGTTGCAGGTGAGTCTCGTGGTGTGATTTGCTTGAACAAGTTATCTTCTTTCCATTCATCCTCCTCATTTTTGCCCTTGTCAGGAACCTGTGTGGTAATCTCCGCCCAGAGGGCATCGCCTTGAATTCCCAACTTGGTGCTTGCAGCACGACGCAGCTTCCTTCGATTGGGGTTCAAGGGATGAGGTTGCTCAGCATCCCGCATGCGCTTGCCGAGAGCTGGTGAAGGGATCTCGCTTCGGACCCACGCATCCTTCCCGCGCTCTTCCGCGGGCAGGGTGGGGTTGTAGAGGGCCTCGTCCAAGACCATGCCCCGTTCAAGACTCTGATCGAACCACTCGAGCGTGACAATCTTCATCCGCCAGTTGAGCGCGTGCTCATACTTCTTTCCCGTCGGCGCCGCGGCGATGAGGTGGGTGACGTTTTTGGTGAGGTCGCCATGGTATTCTGCCCCGTTCTGGTCGACCGTCTCTTGGATGTACTTCCGTTGTTCCGCTGCGCCTCGTCAGCATTCTGTCACAAGGGGTCGGCCGGCCGGGGCGTCGCACGGTTGTCGAAGCCAGTCAGGCAGATTTTGAGTCGGTAGAACGTTGGCAGACGGTACTGCGTCTCCAGGCCTGCCACGTCCATGTCGTCCTCGCCCTCCATCCACACGTCGCGCAGCGCCTCCAGCCACGCGGGCGACAAGACCTTGACGTCTTCGCGGAGCTTGGCGACGTAGCGGTATTTGGCGCTGTCTGTGTTGCCGGCGACGAGGTGCGTGACGTCTGAAGTGAGGTCGAGCTTGATGGTCGCGCCCATCTGCGCGCCGATGGACGAGAGCTGCGCCTGTCAGGCATGTTAGGTTGCTGTACGGCGTGGGCGGGCGGCTCTACCTACACGCTGCTCATGCGGCAGGGCGGTGCAGCACAGGATGGCGCCCGCGAGCGGCAGCTGGCCAGTCCCTGTATCATGATCTCAGTGCATGTGCGCATGCGCTGCACAGCATCAGACTCACCATAATGCCCATCTGTCGCGTCCATGGCAGTGTTGCCACACGCGGCCTGGTTGTGTCGTGTGCTGCCAAAGCGCCGAGTCACGGGCGCGTCAGTAGCTCGACGCGTCAACCGGCGGTCGTCAATCGGTGGTGCGGGGTATCACGTGCGCACGCTGCTCAAGCCCTGCGCAAGCCCTGCTCAAGCCCTGCCCAGCACGGCGTTCTGTCTCGGTGTGCCAGATGCGGGCAGATCTTGCTGCTCCTGCGCCAGCGATCCGAGTCCGCGCCACGAAAAGTCTTCCCTGCCGGCTATCCACTGCAGCGCGCGCCCCTCTTGATGACGACGACTCGCTGCGCAGAGGACAACGTGCGCCGATCACTGTAGCTTCTCCAGCATCTCCAGATCCAGAACCCCAAGCGCCGATCACTGCATGCTTTGGGCTGTTGTCGTTTTGCACTGCGTCCCAATGTGGGCTGCAAACCTGCAAGACGCTGACGCCGGCCAACCTGCCAACTCTGCCAAACCCAAGTGATGAAACGTAGACTCGCCTCGCCGGGCAGCAGGCACGCTGCAGACTGCACGTCCAAGCAATCAAGACCATGTGCGAGGGTGCCAACACCGCTCTGGCTGTGCATTCGACTTGGCTGCTCTGGGACCCCATCATCGCGGCGCTCTGCACGCCTGGTGGATGCTCTCCGGCTCCATCAGCAGTGGCTCAGCACGCACGCATGCTTCCGCGCACTGCGCAGCGCCGTGTGCGGTTGCAGCAGTCTCGTCGGCGCGCGCTTCGGTGGGTCGTACGAGGCTCGACGCCGCGAGCTGTGCCCTGCCGAGCAAGCCGTGATAGGATCGCTGGGCCTCTCACAGGGGCCTGCCAACGGGGCCCTGGAGCGCGTCAGGCTCGATCGAGCGCAGGTGTGTCTGCTGATGTCATGGCCGTCCGAGCCCTCCGCAGTGACCAGTGCGCCGTCGCTCAAATCTATGCTTGAAAGACTGACATATTATCATAACCGGCCCGCGTCGGGGATCAACTCCCAAGACGCTCCCCTAGGGCCTGCCTGCACTGCGTCAAGAGCACACAATCTTGACCGATATCTACTCGCCAGCGCGCTGCGAGATTGTTGACCGCCGTCTGCTCAAACTCTCCTCCGTCGAGTCCGCTGCAACCTGCCACCCCGCCGCCGGTGCTCCAGTCCAGTAGGCCCGCGTCATCTGAAAACTAACTACGCCCACCATTACCGTTATTCCCTGCCTGCCCGGCGCAATACCAGATTGCCAGCGGCACCACCAGCATCCGCGCCCTGGATTTGTAAAGCCCTTCTCCACGTCGACCGCCCAATCCCCCCCCTGCCCTCCCTGGTATCTTCCGTCCTGTCGTTGTCCTGACCAAGTTCTTCTGCCCACCTCGACGCGCCAGCGCATCTCGCCAGAACAGGGAATACCCGACACATCCGCCGCATCGGCTCTCTTACCGCTCCACAAGTCATTGCTGGCTGCACTTGCTGATCCCTTCTAAACACCTGCAATGCACGCAGGCGCATTGTCATAGACTTTTTCTCAACGCGTGAGTGCCTGTCCCTGTTTCATTTCCCTTCACCGCGTCCGGGCGCTTTGTTTCGCCAGCACTGAACCTATGTTGTCCCTTCCCAAAGCGTTGACATGGGACCTGGCTATGTTACCTTGACCTGCACCAACCAGGACCGCCTTTGTAACACACTCTTGACTCTCCTGAGTTACACACACCCTTCCCGTGTCTCTATTCGGGCGTTTGCTTCTACATAAGCCCCGGCGCTCCCTGCATGTCACTACAAGACACTGTCGTTGCCTCCACCAGCAATTGGCCTCACTAACGCCGCTCTCGCCATGACAGAATATCGGCACGTCTACTCAGATCGCGGACGCCTGCGCTACATCCCCGACGACCTCCCAGAACCCTGTCGCCTCCGACGCGGTCTTTTCCAAGGACGCCCGCGTCGCCCGCACCGCATCCACATCGCACACGTCGCACCTGACCCAACCCTTCGCTGCCGTCAGAGGCGGGAGACGACTAGCAAGTCGTACTTTACAGAAAAGCTGGCGGGCCCCCGTGAGAACGCCCGACGCTATCTGCGTAATTTGCTCGACAAGCAATTCGCCTCACCTTCAGACCCTACAGACATTGTTCTACCAGCATCGTCTGCCAACAGCAATCGCACCTCCATTGCTTCAATCCCGGAGAGCAGGCTCTCCACAGCACCCAGCGACATGCGCTCCACACCAAGAGCTTCGGGCGCAATAGGCTCATTTGGGCAGATGTCCGCACAGTCACACATTGACATGTCTCGACCTTCACTATCGGATTCGCACTTCTCGTCTGGGAGATCTTCGGCGAAGAGCGCGGTCAGCAGCGTAACAAAACTACCGGAAGAGAAGCCAGTAGCGTCAGGAGGGGGTGTCAGCGTTAACATTGCGCTTACAGAACCTGTTCTGTTCCTACAAGGCTTCGAGCAAACCGAACACGCGGAGCGAAGCACAGCAATGCTACGTGGGTCCTTGATCCTGAAGGTTACGAAACCCACAAAGCTCAAGGCTATTACCTTGAAATTCAGAGGAAAAGCCATTACAAAGTGGCCCGAGGGCATCCCCCCTAAAAAGGTCGATTTTGAGGAGGTTGACATCCTCATGAACCACACATGGCCCTTCTTTAACGCTCAGTTCCCAACGGCAGAGTCTGGCACTGGTGCAGACCGTGTCGAACTCTACAAGAGTGGCGGTGGCCTTGGCTCTTCACCAAATGCCTCATCCACCAATCTCACTTCGAAAGAAGCAAAAAGACTGTCTCTCCAAGTGAACCACTCGCGCAGCTTTGGCAAGGGCGAGTCTCCCTCGGGAGGACCGTCTGTAGCGCAGAAAGGGTATAGGACTTTCCAAGCCGGCGAGTACATGTACAACTTCGAGCTTCCTCTTGATAGTCATTTGCCAGAGACCATCGATGTCGACCTTGGCTCTGTCAAGTATGAAATTGAGGCTACAGTAGAGCGAGCTGGAGCATTCCGCACCAATCTGCTGGGTACCAAAGAAGTTGTCTTGGTCCGCACCCCTGCGGAAGGCTCACTGGAGCAAGTTGAGCCTATCGCTATTAGCCGAAGCTGGGAAGACCAGTTGCACTACGACATTGTCATCTCAGGAAAATCATTTCCGCTGGGTGCACAAGTTCCCATCGCCTTCAAGCTTACCCCATTGGCGAAGGTGCAATGCCATCGAATCAAGGTCTTTGTCACGGAAAACGTCGAATACTTCTGCAATCAAAAGCGGGTTCACCGCATGGAACCGGTACGGAAAGTACAGCTGTTTGAGAAGCGAGCCGATGGTCCACCCACAAGTACTTTTCCCGGTAGTACGATGCGGATAGTGTCAGGCGGCGGTGTACCGTACGATCAAAGAGCTGCCGCTGCACGGGGTGAGGACGTGCAGGTGCAAGATCCGGGAAATCTGCTGGGTGACCTTAACGGGGAAGGCAATGTTGGACCCACAGAGATGGAATTCAATGTACAACTGCCAAGCTGTCACAACATGCGGGACAAGGACAAAATGTCTAGGTTACACTTTGATACCACGTACCAGAACATTCAGGTACACCATTGGATCAAGCTGGTCATGCGTCTATCGAAACCCGACAAAGCGGACCCAACCAAAAGACGGCACTTTGAGATCTCAATCGACTCTCCCTTCCACATCCTCTCATGCCAGGCCACTCAAGCAAACACAGCACTACCAGCATACTCGTCACCTGAGCCATATGTTGGTGACGCACGGGTACCCGAATGCGGTTGTCCCAATGCTCCTACCCGCCGCACGTCTCCGACTGGTCGGGTCCCAACCTTGAGTTCGATAAGTCGCTCAAGGGGCAACTCGGATGCAACCATACCAACTCCTATGCCAACCCTCGCACGACCACAAGCAGCACACATTGGCGGTCCTGCAGACAACACTGTACAGCGACCTATCCATCTACTTCGTGTACCGTCTTTCGCGCCACCAGAATTCTCAGAGGAAGAACCACCACCACCTCTTCAAACTCCACCGCCGCTATACGAGTCGATTGCGTCACCGACCAATGGACTAGCAGACTATTTCGCGCGTCTGTCTGATGCCTACGATGACGACAGTGAAGGCGAGCGCGCAGACCATCGCCGTGTCGAAATTCCCTTGACCCCTGGTGGACGCACAGCTCGAAGCATGGACGAAAGGAGAATGTGGCTTCCAGTCGGACATTAATTTCGACAATGCAAAATCAACAACAGCACGTATGATGAAAATGACGACATGATATAAGGATTTGGCCAGCATCTACCGGCAGATTTTTAGGCGTTATTGGGGGGAATATAGGGAGCGTAATTTCTTATGTCTAGTTTCTTTTGTCATCTCTCTCGGCCAGTCACATCTATCTACGCATCTGGGGCTCTCCCTGCAGGCAGCATCCATCTATTCATCTATCTATTCATCCAACTATCTGTCTCTATACTGTTCTTCTTTTCGGTGTATATGGAGCGGGGATCGGCTGGGACTGTAACGAAGGCACGGCGCAAACAGACCGCGGAGCATTGTCTCCAAGGACCATCCACATAGCCAGCACGCACGCGACATGATATCAATGTACATACCTCCACACAACCATCTCATGCGCACCCAAACAAACTCACGTCTTGAATCGTGTCGCTTGCAACCTTCTGACGAAGGTTCAAAACCCATTTGACCCCTGACTCGCATCCTGAAGCAAGGATCCCCCACCTCCCGCTCAAGCCTCATTCACCGCTGCACCGGCTTTCCCCTGCCCTCTCCCGCGCAACATCGCGCATCCAGGGGAACCCCCTCGACCGCGCTGAAGTTTGGCACCTGTCACTCCCGCACCCATCAGGCCGCAAGGCAGGTAGATACCCAAGAGGTGAAACCCGTCGCCCTCGGCGCGTCTACGCTTCTTCTTCCATGCTTTGTTTTCTTCGCTTCCCCCGATGGCGGACCCACATGCAGTGCTGATCTTAGGCGGTGATCGTGGCGTTACATCTCGACTAGCACCGGCGTCCAACGGCCTCGACTGGTGTGGTGGTGTTGGTGTTGGTGTTGCTACCCAAAACCGAGACCCGCACTCCAGCGATCGAGTGGTCGGTGAACGCGCGCAGGGTTTGCGGTGTAGCCTCATTTTTCTTCCCCGATCTGCTGCAGCCAGGGAGCGGCGTTTTTGTTCTGCAGATCTTTTCGCTTTTGGGGTGTGTTTGTTTGTTTGTTTTGTTGGGCTGGACGTGGGTGTTGGTGGTCTGGATGGACGTTGGGCAAGGCGGGTGGATGCAGCTTCATTTCTGCGATCTGGGTCGGGGCGTTTGAGACGAGGCGGGTGGTGTGTTGTACATGGCGAGCAGTGCGGGATGGGTATGCACGATGCTACTGTGCGGTGGTGTCGGTGCAACAGGAGTTGTGAAGGTCTGCCATTGGGTACATGACGTGAAGATCTCTCGTGTCTGGCTTGTCTTGATTCCATGATCTTGTGTCTTAAATATGGGCTTTGCTAGCCACGTCTGCTGTTGTGTCGAGACGTCTCTCCCGTGGGGTTGTTCTTTGTCCTCCTTAGCCTTGACTAAAGCCCACCTGCTTCTCCTCTTTTGAAGATGTGACTGGCCAGCTCGACGCCATGCCGACATCGCAGTCTGATCAGGTCAACTTCTGATGCGGTGTTGTGTTTATCAAAGGCAGTATCAAGAGCACAAAATGAACAAGAATACATGGGAGACGGCGCCACTTGTACGCTTCTTGACTCTATTAGTCGCAACCGTTCCTTTCTGTATCCAGAATCTGCGTTCTGCGTAAAGAGTGCAAGATTGATGTGACTAGGTAGGTAGTGAGTAAGCTGATGCACTCTCACGGCTACAGGAATCCATTGCAGAGCAGTATGCTTGACGTTGCTTATGTATGCATCAAGACATCTGTGTTTCGCAGCGAAGACCTGGTATTTTCATCAACTCTGTGTGGCCGATACAGATGACTTGGTTGAAGTGTCGGAGGCTTGGTGCATACACGTGCTAGCACCACTCGTCCCACAATGCTCTCCTGGATTTCGACGCACGCCTGCGTTTGACTAGCTTAGTTTGGATGGCATTCAAGGGTGCGAGCTTGCTGTGACGTCACACGCGATTCAATACCTGTGTTCGGAGGTATTCTGGAGGTTGTATCCTGGAAAATCGTATGCAGAACGTGGGTGTCTACAATCATCTCGTTCAGAATGAATATTGGATCCCAGATGGCGTGGTGGGAGGTCAGGGAGATCCGTCCACATGCGAGATCAAGACCACGCAAGGTGTGGCATGTTGCAGACTGCAGCTTGCAGATTCCAGACTCGTAACAAACACACAGCGAGCCGCAATAGATGTTGCACTTCCTTGGAAGTCCCCCTGCCCCAGAACTCACAAAACCGTCGTCGCTGCCACGGTCCCCGGCGGGCTGGGAACCTTATGAAATCCCACTACTAGGCTGGATTGAGTGATGAAAGCCAGCTTTGACTTGGTGGATGTTCGGAGCATCGTGAACAAAAGCTCCGCTGTGTGCCCGTGCTGCAGCTTGGATTGCTCCAGCGATCAGACCGTGGCGAAGACGCGCGGGAGACACATTCTATCGAGACAATCTCTGACTCAACAAACGAGCAATGAAATCTTCAAAACAATGGAACAACGACCTACTCAGTTCCCCACGTTCCCAGTAACAAAGCCGAGCCAAGGCGAAAACGTTCTGGTAGTGGGACGCACGGCTCGCGCAAGTCCAAACGGGCGTCCAATCGGCGTCATCTGGTTTCCGCCCGCTGGTTTCCAAACATCGTTGTTATCAGGAGCCCGAAACCTCTGATATGGAGGACGCTCATGCGACAGAGTACAATTCACGTTTGGTAAATGATTCTTGCACCGCGGACACTGGCTGTTGAGGATCATATAGTGGCCAACATAGGCCGATTTCCCGGCTAGAGCGGACTGCAGAATTGCGTCAGGCCTCCTTGGCGCGCTGAAGGCCAAGGGCTTAGCCTGCACTAAAGATTAACAGCCGGAGAAACACTCACTGTTATCTGCGCTCTTTCAACTTTTGTCGACAGCAGTATCAATATAGCAGAAGGGCTGTACTCTGAAGCGCAGCGCCATTGAGCCCAAAGAAAGTGGTGCGGTTCAGGTCAACAACGAACTCTGGTCGGCTACTGCAAGCGACCGCAACATCGGGCTCTCGCGCCTCTTGGTCCTAAGCTTCAACGACTCTGCGCCCAGCTGAGCTTTGCGTGTTAGTAAGCCTTGCAGACCCTTCCCTCCACAGTCTTGGGACTTCTTGACACGCTTCTCCCTCGAGCATCACTGATCCGTCACTGCAGGCACCACCGCGCCTTCCCCACAACCCCACCCGTCCCTGCCTCGGATACTTCTAGACGTCACTGCCACCCGGGCAACTTTGGAGCGGCGACTGGGCGCAAACACATATACATGCATTCGACCCGAGCACCGCACACTCCCACCTCCGGCCGCACGCAGCAGTTCGGCCCCGCCCCCTCCAACACCGCGCCTTGACTGCGCTCGCATTTACGAAACCTTCCCTTGTGCAGCAGTGCGCCTCGAAGCTTTCACACAAGCTCGAGGAGCCTCTGGGCATTACCCACCACAAATCCACCACAAGCCGGCTAATCGGCACCGCGACGCGATCCTACCAACATCATGGCGTGGGACCATCTTTCCATCAACAAGCCGCACTTGGTGTACATCATCTTGGGCGGCTTCACCACCTTGTTCATGTTATGCTCCTCAGTCATCAAGGAGCGCTTGTACATTGGTGAAGCTACAGTTGCGACGTTGTGTGGTATCATCTTCGGTCCGCATGCCGCAAACCTCATAGATCCCGGAACCTGGGGCAACGTTGACTTCATCACTTTAGAGTTCTCACGCATAGTCCTGGTCGTACAATGTTTTGCTGTCGGTGTTGAATTGCCAAAGGCGTATATGGAGAAGCACTGGCGATCGGTCGTTTTGCTGCTCATCCCCGTTATGACCTTTGGGTGGCTCGTTACCAGTTTGTTCATCTGGGGGCTTTTCAACTCTCACGTAAACTGGCTTGACAGTCTCTGCATTGCTGCTTGTGTTACTGCGACCGACCCTGTCTTAGCTTCGTCAGTCGTTGGTAAGGGCAAGTTTGCAAAGCGAGTTCCGAAGCATTTGCGAGATTTGCTCTCCGCCGAATCTGGATGCAATGATGGTATGGCGTTCCCGTTCGTCTACCTGGCTATTTACATCATCCGCTACAAGCATGAGCCGAACCACGTCGCTCTACACTGGTTCTGCTATACCATTCTCTATGAATGCGTCTTTGGCGCCGTCTACGGCGTCATCATCGGGTACATCGCTCGCCGTGCGATTCGCTACGCACACGAGAAAGATTTGATTGATCGAGAGAGTTTCCTGGTGTTCTACTTTGTTCTAGCTTTGTGGTGCGCTGGTTCGGGCTCACTGCTCGGCTTAGACGATCTACTTGTTGGATTTGCCTGTGGAGTCGGTTTCTCGAACGATGGATGGTTTCTTGAGAAGACGGAGGAGTCGCACGTCTCCAACGTCATCGACTTACTCATCAACTTGGCCTTTTTCGTATATTTCGGCACCATCATTCCTTGGGCTCAATTCAACGAGCCCGAAGTTCTCGGTCTTAGCCCCTGGCGTTTGGTAGTCCTAGGGTTGTTGGTGCTTTTCTTTCGTCGACTACCGATCATGCTCGCGCTCAAACCTATCATTCCCGATATCAAGACCTGGCGAGAAGCATTTTTTGCTGGTCATTTCGGACCCATTGGTGTTGGTGGCCTTTTCGTCGCGATCCTCGCCAGGGCTGAGCTGGAGACCGATACTACAACTCCCTTGGCCGAGATTCCACCCCCGGACTTCCCGCATGCGAACATCATTGAACTCATTTGGCCCATCACATGCTTCTTGGTCATTGTTAGTATCATTGTCCACGGGAGTTCTATCGCTGTCTTTACTCTGGGCAAGCGTATCAATACACTCACAATCTCGATGTCTTACACACAAGCCAACGAAGATGGACCAACTTGGATGGACCGCCTCCCACGCATCCAATCACGATCGAAGTCGCAAATGTCTCGTCGGTTCTCGGAATCTTCTATGGACGAAAAGACTGGAGATTCTGGCGAGACTGGACCCGGCCTGCTGCCGCCTCCAGGATATGCTGGTAATTTCTTGCGTCGGCAGAAGGATGACGATAGCCAAAGCCGTTCAGGATCTGCGCGCCCGACATCTCGGTCGCGGAGATCGAAATGGGAGACTGGTCTAGGTCCAGGTGGTCCGATATCACAGTCCGCAATCCACCCAACCAGGCGTGATGAGGGAAAAATCGAAACTATTTCTCCGGAAGACGACACCGATACGTTTGATGATAAGATGGCCGTGTCAAGCGATAGCTCATCGAACGACAAGGGCAAGCTCAAGGACGTACAGCCTGAAGAGGAGATTTATCAAGAAGGCGAACACACGGTTATTGAAGACAAGGAGGGCAATGTCCTCGGTGTCAGAGACAGTCACGGCGAGCACGGAGCGCAACGACGAAGGTCTGACATTCAGGAGGCACGAAGGCTCATGAAGGAGGAACACGTCGAAGGCGGCGTTGCCCAAAACGAGCATGGAGGCAAAGTCGAAGAAGCTCCAGCAAAAGCAGTTGAGGCTGCTGAGCATCCTCAGAAGACATGGCGCAAGCGCATGCAGAGCTTCACTGGGCACCACCACGACGACAACGGAGAAGTAATCGAGAAGCCAAAAGCAAAGAAGCCTGAGCAAAAACGAGGTCCGGCTCTAGCCTATCAATTCGGTAACACCATCATTGTTGAAGATGAGGACGGAGAGGTACTGAAGAAGTACGATATACCCGCAAAGCCCAAGGAGCCCAAGGAGCAGCGACCGGGAGCTGCACGCGGTTCCTCGATGATCGAAACATCAGGCCGTGCCATGCAGAGTCTGAAACGAATGGGTACGCACATGGGCATTCCGACTCATCAAGAGGCAGAGTCTTCAAAGAAGCAGAAAGACAGTGACGCGGACGACGACAACCTTCGCTTCACTCTCACTGCCGGCGGCCGCAGGATGAGCAAGACGGAGTTCATTCAGCAAATGAGCCAACTGAACCCCAAGGATCGCGCCAAAATGCTGCAGGAAAGCAACGTTCCTGAATCTGTCAAGCGTGAGGCGCATCAAGATGCAAAGGACCACCACCGTCGAACACAAGCCGCTTCTGAAGCCAACATTCCTCCTGTCATTGGCGAAGAAGGCGAGGCCGAGCTGCACAAGGTTGAGACCCCAGTAGCTGAGAGGGAAGGACAGCCTCGTGGCCCTGAGGGACTTACCCTAGTCGACAGTAACGAAGAGCATGTACCATTCCATTCTGTTCGGCAGACTCTTGCCGGTCACTCACAGGGTGAAGGGAAGGAGACAGCGGCACAGCGCCGTCGGCGCCTTGCTGCAGAGCAATCCCAAACAAGTCCGCAATCATCCGACGACAAGGAAGGGTCCAGCGACGATGAGACTCCTGCAGAACGTCATCGCCGCCTCGCTGCACTGAAAGGATCCACATCACCTTCGGCAAGCCAATCTCGTCGTCCGTTGTCGCCTAGCCAGCAACAGTCATCCTCAAGTGTCGGATTTGAAGGCGAGACGGCAGCCGAGCGAAAGCGGCGCCTAGGTGCTCTGGGAGTTGGAGATGACTCTCCAGATTCCGATTCCGAGGGTGAGCCCGAAATCGGAGATCCAATGGAGACCGGCCGTGGCACGCATTCGCAAGCAGCAAAGCAGAGCCTCGCACCTCCCAAGGCTCCAGGAATTCGATTTGCCGACCAGCCTCGCATTCCTACCAAGGACGAACGGGCTGCTGAAGACGCAAGAGAGAAAGAGCAGGCTGAGACCACTAAGAAGAACAAGCTAAGCGGCTTTCCTTGGCAGAAGAAGTAAAATGCGGAGCATTAGTGGGACATGACCCTGCCAATGATCGTGTGACCGGCAGTTGATCTGAAGCTATGTGAGTCATTTTGCATATCGAGGCGTTGATTGTACTTTCAAATTTGGCAGACATGTTGGTTGCATTTCAGCGTGCATAGTCGTAACGTCATCACGTTGCATAGCAATGATTCGGTATACTTGAAGCATATAGAGTCTTCGATTTTAATGTGGAGAATCTAATAGACTTACATACTATCCACAGTCTCTTGAAAGCTTTCAAGCACATGCCTCATCTTGCCACTATTATCATGTCGGGTGACATCACAATTCAAGGGATCCCGCTCGGCCCGCTCTTTCTCGTATCGTCAACATCAATGTCCTCGGTTACCCGACTCAATGCGGCAGTTCCTTCTACAAAACAGCTTGGCGCCCAGCTTTCAGCTGTGCAAACTTTTATCAATCTGATAAGATGATCAGATTATCCGAGTCTACTGCGGGCTACAGACCAATTGAGTTGCTCGCCGGCCCAGTATTAGATGTGCGTGAATCACGTGTGTGCGCGTTGCTCGATCGATTGGTGTCCGTCGCGTAATTAATGCGACTTGGCCAGCCGAAGACGGAAGGAGGGGTGTGTCATTGCGTGTGAGCTTGATGGGTATATGTATTTGCTGGTGCTGCCGTTCCGCCTGCTTGTTCGACCAAACTTACTACGCAACCCTTTCTGTACAGCTGCCACAATGGGCTCAATTGCACAGCAATCACCTGAGACGCTGCTCAGTGTAGCAGCTAAGATTACAGAGTATGCACAGCAGCTCACAAAAGAGCTTGAGGCGGGGAATGTCCCGCCTGTCACACTGGAAGCAGACAGCCCAATCAAGTATGAGTCGCTACCTGGAAACTCGTTCTTCATCAGACAACAACTTGAAGATGCACTTAAGGACATGTATATCCTAAGTCAGGGACCAAGTGAGAGCACATTCAATTACTGCCACACCGTGCGTCGTTCCCAATCAAGGGTACAGCATCAGTGCTGACCAACTGTAGGCTGTACCAGACATCGCAACTCTGAACGTCCTCAATCAATTCGACTTCTGGAGTGCCGTGCCGCTGGATGGCACAGCATCCCACGAGCAGATTGCAGAGCACACCAAGCTTCCCATTGAAGTCGTGCAGCGCACCCTCGATCACGCAGTCACAATGCGCTATTTCGCGCGCCCAGAACCCACATCCGCGTCTGTAAAGCACACCTCGCGCTCTGCAGCACTGGCCAAGGATTCAGGGCTCAAGGCTCTCGTGCAGATGGTCCTCGACGAGACATCGCCGCCAATGATGGTGCTGCCTGAGGCGCTGCGCCAGTTCGCAGTCGGTCGGACGGAAGTCAGCAGGAACCAGAAGGAGACTGCGTTCCGCTTGTGCCATTCTGGGGGCGTTTGGGGCGACTACACCAACACGTGGGAGTTCATTGAGAATGATGGTGAGGGCGAGCAGAAGGGCTGGCGGCAGAGGAACTTCATCAAGTTCATGGCGTACATCAAGGACCTTTTCAAGACGGAAAGCATCGTGCTCGATGCCATTGACTGGAAAGCGGCCGGCGATGCGACAGTCGTCGATGTAAGTCTTGCACATTCCCTTCAGAGTTACGACACAATACTGACATGGAATTTTTCAGCTCGGCGGCTCAGCAGGCCACGACGACATCTCCCTCGCAAAAGCGTACCCGAACCTCAAAATCGTCGTCCAGGATCTCCCCCAAGTAGCCCCCGTATTTGAAAAGGAGTTCCCTGCAGATCTCAAATCCCGCGTCTCCTTCCGGACCCACAACCTCTTCGACCCCCAGCCGGTCTCAGCAGACATCTACATCCTCAAATGGATCCTGCACGACTGGCCGGATGTCGAGTCGGTCGCGATCCTCAAAGCGCTGGTGCCCGCGCTCAAGCCCGGGGCGCGTGTTGTGTTCATCGACTACGTGGGCAAGAACGATCCGAACGAGGACGCGGCGCTGCCGCATTCGATGCGCGCGTTCGGTACGGCAACGGATATGCGTATGATGGCGCTGTTTAACGCGA
This sequence comes from Stagonosporopsis vannaccii, assembly GCA_028584115.1. Taxonomy (NCBI): domain Eukaryota; kingdom Fungi; phylum Ascomycota; class Dothideomycetes; order Pleosporales; family Didymellaceae; genus Stagonosporopsis; species Stagonosporopsis vannaccii. The sequence goes on along the minus strand of VWXS01000029.1, from coordinate 17,881 downwards.
AGGAAAGACCGGTTAGCGCGTGGAAGGAGATTTTCAGGCAGGCAGATGAGCGGTATGAGGTTAGCAATGTCAAGGCGGATCCGTTGACGTTTATGTGTGTGCTGGAGGCTACATGGAGGGGATGAACGGGTGCGATTCTGCAAGGAGTAATAGGAATGTGAGCATGTCTAGTACTTAGCGAAGTTGTTTGCGCGGACCTTTGGGTGCCTACATACATGGTTTAGCAAATTGCAATTCGGCAAATGAGGCCCAGGAGCACGTTCAAGTCAACGTGGACAAGCGATGGTGTTCGGCGTGAACCTCGCAACAGACAGGTACAAATGAGCTTACCTTACCACAGGTGGAGCTAGCTTTTTGCGAAGTGCATTAATCGTTTACACTATATCGTTAGGACGAAACAGCTCTTGCCTCGCGCACTGCTTACGCAAAAGACATTGAGTCCTATCAGCACAAGACATGCCAACGCGCTTCCATAACCCCATCTCTGAATCTGCCTCCAGGACCATAAAGAACCAGGTGTAACAGGTACTGTACTGCAGATAAAGATGTACTTCCAATGTGTCCCGTCAATGAAGCTTCAAAAAACGCGCCGTGATTCTCAGACCCCGCAGACCATGCAAGACTCGCCATCAATGTAGCATTGTGGTAAAAACAGCCCTCGGAAGCTGTATGCACTGACCTCCTTGACTCCAGTGGCTTCCGTGTGTGTCCATGTCCCAGCGTACGAGAAATGATTTAATCAATGTGGATGGCTCTTCATAACACAAACCCCGAATTTCACTCAAAGATTCTTCATGCCGCTTAGAGGGTCAAAGAAGTTTGCGAATAGCATTTAGAGAGTCTTCTTCGTGAAGGAGATTTCTTGCAGTGTATTCCTCCACTGAAGTAATGCGTGCAGAGTATTTCCCTTTGATATAGGACATGAGTGGACCCTCCTAGGTTATTCTGCTGCGAGATTGAGCTCGATCTCCGCTGCTGAATATCTCTATACGAAGCAACGGGGGCATACCAAAATGTTCCTGAGCACATTTGGTCTCGCTGTGTACTTGATCGTGGAAACAATGAACGCTTTCGAAGCAATCCATGCCGCTGCACTCGGAGTAGGCCTGATTGTCTGTAAAGGCCATGGCGATCGGATGGCTTCATGAAACGTCTATACACGCGTGAACCAAATGGATTGGCTGATCGCCTTGTCCGGATCCTTGAGGGTACTCGTTACCATCCTGTTGTCGATTTTGGTGATTGTCTGGCACGAACGTGTCTTGTTGCTGACACCGAGGAGACCGTAATTCTCGTCTTCACCAGCAGCGCCGACTGTTGTGAGCTCGGCATTTTGATAGACTGCGTTCATCTGACTTATCTGATCATGCCTGGTGTCCGGTCGATACAGTACTTGTCTGCCCACAGGTAACAAGAACCGAGAGCTTTAGTGACTTCAATTGAATCTTGTATGGTCGTAGGTAGCTTCCGCAGGATCAGCTTATGCCCATCGAAGACATGGTGTGCCTCAGATGGACTGTTGTTATCACCCCGAACGTAGCTCAAAGCGGCATAAGGAGTGGAGTAATTCCATCCCTCGATCGTCAAAGCCATGCAATCTTGAGATATAGCTGCACATGCCTTGGATCTGATGGACACGCTGAGAGGTTGACTCGCACCTTTCGAGAAGCCTTCCGAGCACAGAAAGAGGTTCAAAGCTTGTGGCAGGTGAGGCGAATGGTGTCGTCTGTTCAATAGACAAGCGTTGGGTCGAGGTATTGCAATTGCTCCCTCACGCTGCGTCTGACTGCATAATGCTGACCCCCGGTTTGTCCTCCGATTTTCAAGCGAGACGCAAGCAAGATTGAGCACAAAGCAAACATCACATAGGACTGCGGCCGTGGAGGTTGTTAACCACTCTGGCTGATCGCCTTCGCCGTCTGCCTACCATGGGAAGGTCCTTCCTGGAGGGTTTGTCTGCACAATACCACCTTACGACTGATACCACACACTGGATGGCTAGCAATTCTGTCAACTGCAGGATATGCAGGTGTTGTGGACAAATACAGATGTTCGTAAGTGTTGGCGCCTGACGCAGGGGAGTGATGAGGCGAAGCAGGACCAAAGGCGGCGCAGGAGCAAGGATTCGGCAGGAGCGACGCATCTCCTTTCAAGCGGCAACATTGCACCTACCGTTCGCAGTCGCACAGGTGCAAGTACCGGCTAGATCCATGTCTTCTGGTCATAGTGTAGGGTGTTGGCCTCGTTGCCCTGCAATGGATCAATACAAAGCTCGTGGTACTCATGGAGAGCAACTGCAGTCTCCATAGTCTACTCGAGCAGGCACGACTAGCTAGCCAACTGGCAAAACAAGGAAACAAACCAGAGGAGATCTAAAGGTGCTTGTTGGTACATCCGCGTTGCAGGAAAGTTACTCAGAAGCACGACCGAATGCAGCAAGCTATATCTGTACCACCGCGAACAAGAGGGAGAAGGGAGCTCGAGGTTATTGTGGGTGAGCAAAGAGGTCAGTATAGCAACGACGTTGTTACTCTCCGAAATGCAGTCTCTCACTAGTGCAGCGCAGCAGCCAATAACACCACCTCCATTTGCACGGTGCACTTCACCTTTGCACGTGGGGGCCCCCTGCTCAAGTACACACGTCCGACACCGCAGCGCACGTCCCTCGCTCTCCCGTCGACCGTCATCCTTCTCACCGCAAACTATATTACCTCTTCGGGCGTGTCCACCAGAACGCTCCGACCTCCTTCCCCAAGCGTCTAGCTTCCGGCGCCAGATCGCCGTACGTCGACTCCCACATGACCTATCAGATAGGCACATGTTTCCCACGCCGTTAATCCCGGCGATAAGGCAGATGAAACGACTACACTGAGACGACGCGACTGCTTGTGAGGGCGCATTGTACCTGCCTGATCTGCGCAAGAGAGCCGCGCCGGGAGGTGGTGATCTTAATGTCCGTGGAGGCGTGCATGACAGCGCTGGCCAGTCAGAAGGGGGAACGTGAGCGGGTGGTATGGATGGTGCTGCTGGGGAGGTCAGTGGTGCGGACCGCATGCGGAGGCGTGATAGGGCCATGTTCCTGGCGAGGAAGGAGTGGGAAGACTAAGCTGGCGGGGCGGACGAAGAGGGGTGCTTCGGGAAGCTGGGCGATGGGGTAATCAATTTGGTATCTGATCTGCAAGGGTGCTGGAGTGCTGGGTCGGAGACGTCCGCCAGCGGATGGATGCATAAGAGACGAGCATGTCCTGGTGCAGAGCAAACCAGCCAGTTCAGTCTCAGTCTCAGTCTCTCGCTCCAGCATCCCCAGTCTACCCTCCCGCACCAGCACCAGCACCAGCACCAGCACCAATCTCTCCTCCGGCACCATGAAGTTCCTCTCCCTCCTCGCGCTGATTGCGCCCGTTGCTCTCGCCCTCCCCACCTCCGTCGTCACGGAGGCGCCGGTTGAGGACGCAGCGCTCGAGGCCCGCCAGTCGTGCTACGTCAAGTGTGGATCAACATGCTACACCAGCGCACAGGTCACCGCAGCACGCAACTCGGGCTACAACTACGTCAAGCAGGGCGGTACGGCCGGCGGCTCGACCTACCCGCACAAGTACAACAACTACGAGGGCTTTGACTTCCTGGTCGGCGGCACCTACTACGAGTTTCCTCTCAAGACGGGTGGTGTTTACACTGGCGGTATGTATATTGATGTGGGTGTGAAAGGCAGAGGACTGACTAATGATGTGGCAGGCTCCCCGGGTGCTGACCGCGTTGTGTTCAACGGCAGTGGACAGCGTGCTGGTGAGATTACGCACACTGGTGCTAGCGGCAACAACTTCGTCGCCTGCTCGGGATGGTAGATGTGTTGGGGGCGTGAGATGCTGTGAGGCTGGTAGCCGAGCTGTGGACTTGAGTGTCCCTGAGCTTTGGCAAGGCAAAAGCATTGATGAGTTTATGATTGCCGTGAGATACCTTTGAAGCGTTGCTAGCAATTTACGGAGCAGTTGAGCGTGTGTCGATTCAATTAACGTGTTGTGCAGTTCATATCTTCGTCTGTGTGCTGAGTGTGGTTTGCATGAGTCTGGGACTTTCGATCTGTGCCAGCTCAAAGCTTTGCCTTGATCCAATCCTCAACCGCTGCTTGACTGCCGGTTCCAGTATCACCTTTGTATCCCAAAACCCTCTCGATAATCATCTCCTCGTGCATTGCCCCTTTGGTAAAGACGACATTCACGTGCCCTCCCCTCCGCCTGAATCCTACGCTGAACTTGTTTGCAAATGCCTCGATACCGTCAATGAGGATCTCGTTCTCACCACCCCAGATCAGCACTTCTTCGACAACGTCAGCAACGGGCTCCCACCATTCTGTGCTAGCAAGTACAGGTTCGGAATAGGCATCACCGGCGAAGGGCGAGGTGGAATTCAAGAAAGCTGCAGCCCAGCGTGAGAGGGTGCGAGAGTCAAACATGTCTCTCTCGGCGTTCCTCGTATGCGCTGCTGTGTGGTGTTGGGTCAGACTACACCACGGCGAGATGAGCATGACCGCGTGGATTTTCCCGTTCAGCTTCAACTCTGCAATCTCAGGGTGTGGATGTGCGAGATGCGAGAGTAGACCGAGTGTCAGATTACCGCCTGCTGAGTCTCCGCCAATGATGATGTCAGCAGGGTTGCGGCCCTCCGTTTCGGTGAGGTGTCGCAGGAGCTCGACAGCCTGACGTAGTTGGGTTGGGTAGGTCTGCTCAGGCGCCAGATCGTATGCCAGCAGCAGTGCGCTGACGTCTGGCTCTAGTTTCTTCTGCAGATCATGGAGCCAGGCAATGTGTCCGGACGTGCAAGGCAGGACATATCCACCGCCGTGGAGGTAAACAAGTACTTTGGAAGCGGCTTTGTCGCCGAGCCAATGCGCTTGTGTACCGCTAGGGAGGGTTGTGGTTGAGGGCGTGAGCTGTTGCGACGCGCAGTATTCTTCATAGAGGGGCGTGCATGTGGTGCTGGTCAGGTAGCGGTCCTGGGCGAGGTTCAGGTTACCGAGGTGGGTGCGGAAGGCGGCCAGGGCGACGTCCTTGAAGTAGTTGCTCGCGCCATTGGAGCCTTTGAAGGGGGAGACGACGGCGCGGCCTGTTGCGGCAGCGACTGCAGCCTGTTATACAAGACGCTGATGGGTCGATGCAATAGCACACTCACTGGCTTTTAGCAGCGCTGAGGCAATGCCGATTTTGCTGGCATCTTGGTGAAGGAACTTGGGAGGGGCGCCGTTTGGCGGCTGGGGTGCATGTGGCGGGGCCATGGTCCTTCTCTGCGGTCTACGACGGTGAAGCTGGGTAGCATGCCTGCGCTGATAAGGCGCCGGAGTAGCCGAGACGATGCATGCTGACTGGGTTGATGCGTGTCAGCGGTGCGGAGACCCCACACGCGCGCCCCAGACGACGCGGCAGGAGTCGAGCTCGGCCGGGCGACGCAACACAGGCTGCACGCATCGGTGCACGACCTGGCAGATGAGTAAGAGCGGCCCTTGCTGCATTGACGCGAGTCGCGGATGCTGGGACTTGATGGCATCAAGCGGCCGTCTCCTGTGCTCGATGCGCCCCGCATCCAGGCACGCCTCGCGCATTGGCCAGTCGAGGCCGGGCCGGAGCAGGGCGCGGCTCCTGCGGCGGCATCATGACTCGTTCCGAGCGCAATCTTCTCGCAAACCCGAGTCGCACCGTGTGCTGCAGGCGCTCCCGCAATCGCCATGGCGGCTCTTCCCCCGAGCGAGGCCAATTCCCCTTCGTCTGCCGCGAGAGAGGACGGCAGCCAGGCTGATGTGGGCCAGCCGGCTGCGAAGAAGCGCCGCACGGCCACTTCGCGAGGCGTCGCAAATCTCACGCCCGAGCAGCTTGCACGCAAGCGCGCCAACGACCGCGAGGCCCAGCGCGCCATACGCGAGCGCACCAAGACGCAGATCGACCGCCTGAACCAGCGCATCCGGGACCTCGAGAGCCAGCAGCCGTACCACGACCTGCAGGTCGTGCTGCGCGAGAAGGAGGCCGTCCAGGCCGAGAACGCCGACATCAGGAAGCGCCTGGAGAGCGTCGTGAGCACCATCCAGCCCATCCTGCGCGCCACGGGCGGTTTGAACGGTCAGTCTGGCCTGGAGTCGCTGCGACGGCCGCCATCGAGTGCTGACCCAAGCAGAGCTGGCAGCAGCAGCAGAGCGCTCGCCACTTCCCCTCCACCCACACCACCACCACCCGCACCGCGACGTGCCCCCGCCCACCGATGCCCGCCAGTTCCACGCCACCTTGGGCGACATTGCCGCCGCCTCCCCGCAGAACGGCACAGACTCGCCCGCTGGCACAGACGCCTCGCGCCCGTGGCCGTACCCCGGCGACACCCCCAACAGCCACCTGCGTGGCTACGCCCACGACAGCCCGGCCTTCGAGCACCAGCGACCGCCGCCGCAGATACAGGAGCCCTACGACGAGCGACTGGGCGTCGACTTCCTGCTGGACCACAACCAGAGGAGGCCCGTAGACCCCAGCCTGCCGCCTCCCCAGCACGTGCAGCCAAGCAACGTCTGCAGCAACGGACAGGGACAGTATGCGCCCGATCTGGTGCCCTATCTCACGCTGCCACGCAACATAGCGCCCACATGTCCGCTCGACGTCATTCTGCTCGAGTTCCTCCAGGACCGCCAGGCTCGAGCGGCCGAGGGCGTACCTGTCAAGACGCTCGTGGGCCCGCTCTACCCCAATTTCACATCGCTGGTCTACCCAGATCGCACCATCGATGCACACCCGCTGTCAAAGCTGTTCACCGACATCCTGCGAACCTTTCCGGACATTTGTGGCTGGCCTGAACAGGTGGCCATTGTGTACATCATGTTCCTCGTCATGCGCTGGCAGATCGAACCTACACAAGAGAACTACGACCGGCTACCGCACTGGGTGACACCGCGTGCTAGTCAATTGTTCACGGCTCATCCGTGTTGGTACGATCACCTACCTTGGTAAGCCCCATTCAACCTTGACTTATCTACACAAGCTGATGTTTCCAGGCCTCGCCTGCGCGACAGACTCTGCGCCCACCAGCCCTTTATAGCTTTCGACACGTTCTTCATCCCATTCACGACCACCGTATCTCTCAATTGGCCTTACGAAGCACGAGATGTTCTCCTACCCGCCTCAAAGGTCCATTCCAACACCTTGTCTACCACATCTTCCTCAGTCCACCCATCGTCTCCCTTTTCCACGCACGTCAACGCAGGTAGCCCAATCGGGCCACATACTCCGCAAACCGCTGGTACACCAGCTAGCTTACCACTGAATACGTTGCCGAAAGAGGATGATCAGTGGCTGATCAACCCGGCGTTTGAGTCCCATCTGAGGGATCTCAACAACTGGTCTCTCGGACCAAACTTCCGTGGTACATTCCCTCAGCTTGCGGATGCTGTGAAGATCAAAGAGGGCCGGTAGCAGGAATTGTATTTGTAGGTCTGTAGCCGCCTCGGCGTCGTCCAGTTGCATGCAGTCATCACTCTTCTGATATGGCAGACGCAGTGTTGTAGTATAAATAGATGCTACTAAGCACGGCTCAGATCAATGCGGCTATTACTGCACACGATGCATGTGGTGCCCTCAATTCGAGATTGCAACGATGTTGGACTTGGCAGCACATCTGCCGAGCTGTTAACATTCATTCCAGTCCAGCAACTCAAACTCCGCTAGTGTCTACAAACCCGCTAGCGTCCGTCCGATGCGAACCAATGTCACCGTTTAAAAAGTTTTGGTGCCGATTCTGAATGCGTCCCGTGCCACATGGAGGGCATAGCTTCTTGTAGCGTATAATTTCTGGAGGCAATCATACCAACTCCCATGACCTTCAACGCCGACGCCGACAAGTTACGATATCGCCCGGCTTGGCGATTCGCGACAACAGAGTCATCGCAGAACAGGGACTCGCCAGGCAACGAGAATGGATTCTTGTAGCCTTCAGTATAAGAAGCAGAGATACTCCATTCTTGGGGAATTATCATACCTACTTCCCACAACGCCCTTGCTCGCCCAAACAACACCACCAACATGTCCGATACAAACACGTCGTCAGTGTCGCAGGGACCAGTACCCCATGTCGACCGCCTCTCAGGTGCTCACATCCTGGTATTCGGCGGGTCATCAGGTATCGGCTTCGCAATTGCCAATCTGGCCCTCTCCATCGGCGCCACAGTAGTAATCTGTGGCTCGCAACAAGCCAAAGTGAACGAAAAGGTCACCCTCCTGCGTTCCCTCTACCCTTCTCTCTCCCCAGAAAAGGTCTCTGGCCTTGCAATCAACCTATCGGACTCGGAGAACCTCGAAGCCAACCTCCGCGCTCTCTTCGACAAAGCCACATCCCACGGTGCCAACAAACTTGACCACATCGCCTTCACTGCCGGCGACCACCACTCGCTCCCCGCGCTCTCCTCGCTCACCCTTGATGCCGCAATGCAAGGCTCCAAAATCCGCCTCTTGGCTCCACTCTTCATCGCCAAGCTCCTCTCCACCGGTTCCTATATGCCTCTGGCTTCCTCCTCCTCTTTCACTCTCACAGGCGGCATCGGCACTTCGAAGCCGCTCCCCGGCTGGCTCATGCCCGCCGTGTGGGGCGCTTCGGCAGAGGGTCTCTCGCGCGGCCTCGCAGTCGACCTTGCGCCGCTGCGCGTCAACATCGTCAAGCCTGGGGCGATTGAAACGGAGATGCTAAGGGGGTTGCTGGCTGGGGTGCCTGAGGAGGCGCAGGTGCAGATGCGTGGGGGACTGAATCTGCTGAGGGCATTTGGGAGGCCAGAAGATGTGGCTGAGGCGTATGCGTGGATTATGCGGGATCGCTTTGTGACTGGGACGGAGGTGGCGGTGGATGGCGGGCAGATGCTGTTGAGCAAGTAAGGGGGGTTCGAATGGAGGTCCTCACGCGGTGATGTGGAGGCCGTAGTGACAGGAAAAGTGCATTCAGCTGACTGGAAATGAGATTCGTTAATACGTTTGTGTCTCAATCTTGGCCTAGGTAGAGCATTGGAGGTTCTGTCGATGTTTCATGTTCAAAGCCAACCGGCACGGAACAACTGAAAAGCGGCCCCTTGGTCTTGCACTGGCGTTGATTTGGAAGCACACTACACGTTGAACTCGACTAAGCTTTTCATGTGGCTCGAAGTCATATCGTAAGCCTTGCGACCAATAGTGTATGGGTGGTTGGAGTGCGCCGTGACCTTGTGAATATGTATATTCTTGCACGTACAGCCAGTGGAGCACGGTAGGAACATCGAATCGGTCGAAGAAACGCAGCGGAAGATTACACCGCGGGGATTTTTCACATGCCGCAACGCGACGAGCCGTCAATCCTTATACAGACAGAAGGCGATCTGATTGGCCACGCCGAGCGTCACGCGGGTGAGCAGGCAGCAAGAGTAGAGTAACAGACCCTGGCTAGCAACTACAACTACAGTACTCGCACCGCGCTTGGAGCTCCCACACATGCACTCTCCTCTCCAGCGCCCCAGAACAAAACAATGACTGAAAGAATCCACAACCTCCTCCAGGGCATGGACAACATCGCCGCCGCCCCCACCGCCCTCATCTCCCTCCTCACTCAACCCGCTCCCCCTACCCACCCTACCCAATCCCCTGCAGACCTTACACCCCCGAAACTCCATCCGCGGAAGAGGAGCCTCACCCTCCCTCTTAGCGCTGACCAGCCATCCAAAAGCAAGTGGTTTCCCAAACCCGCGCAGCTGCACCAGCGCACACTGCCCCAGCAGCAGAGCGCACTCATGCGGCTGCCAGCCGAGCTGCGCGCGCTGATCTGGAGTCATGTTGTGCTGGGGGAAAGGGAAAGGGGGGCCATCGCTCTGCGGTGGCGGGGCACGGGGGGCGGGCGGGGGCGCGCAAGTGCGTTTACGGTCGTGCCGGTGCGAGGAGGACGGGAGCACCGGGGCCTGGGCGTGCTGGGCATGTTGCGCTCGTGTCGGCTCATGTGAGTAGATCCCGTCCAGTATGCTTGTGCTCGTCAAGTCGAGTCGAGTCAAGTCAAATTAAGTCAAATCAAGTCGAGTCACGTCGAGTCACGTCGAGTCACGTCGAGTCAAATGGCTGGGTAGAGGCTGAGAGCGAGCGTAGATACTCCGAGGCGATTGCACTGCTGTACAGCCTCCCTGTTTTCCGCTTCAGCAACCAGAACGTGGAGACGTTTTTTGCTTTTGTGTGCGCGTTGCCCCCGCACAGAAGGGAGGGGATCCGCTGTCTGGATCTGGAGTGGTTGGGGTGGTTTTGCTGGGGAGCGCCGGGTGGCGAGGACACAAAGATGGTGAGGAGGCCTCCGATGTGGTCGTATAAGAGGATTGGTGATGTGAGGGCTCTGTCCGGTTTACCTGACGCGAGGACTGCGCCGAGAGTCGATGGGGTTGTGAGTTCCGAGTGGGTTATTGATGAGATTCTCAAGGGCATGAAGGGACTGAGGTTAGGGGGCGTGAAGAGAGGGCATGTGTCGACGGGGTGGTTTGCACAAGAGTAAGCTGATCTCTGATTGGCACGGAGTCTTAACAAGGCTTGCGAATGCGTGTGCAACTATCTTTACACAGCACTGATGGGCGCCAGCCATCCTGCGATCATCTCTACTTCAGATCAAGGAATATCTTCCTCATCTTGTTGTAATCTGGCGTCCCGTGGCCAGTTACTGGATCCCAGCCAGGACTAGCCGGGAAGCCTTCAGTCCCACAGCCTGGGTTGCCTCCAACTGTCACGTCGTTGAACATCTCCGGATGCTTGTAGATGATTGGGTTCAAGAACCCAATCGGCCCCTTACCCTTCTCAAGCCTCTCCTCATTCAGCAGGTTGATAATACTAGCGAAGATAGGGGCGGATGCCGAAGTGCCTCCAATGCCGTACGTCTTGTCGAGCCATACAGTCGCGAGCTTGAGACCCAGGGCCGAGACGTCAGGGTACGCACGGCCGGAGGAGTTGAAGACCGACTCGTCGTATTTCTTGGGCGAATACTTGTCAAGGTACTTCTCAACTGCCTTCTTTTGCCAGGAAGGGCGGGGGAAAATGCTAGAGAAGCCGCCGCCAGAGTAGTAGGAAAGGGGCCCGTTAGGTGAGGCTACAGCTTTCTCGCCACCATAAATGGAGGAGTTGAGGAGGGTTGTGGCGCCGACAGAGGTAATCTTCCAAGATCAGTAGGTGCCCTCAATCTGTTTATGTAGTACTTACGTATGGACAATTCGCCGGGAAAGACGGCGAGAACCGAGTGCCATTCTCATCGACATAGCCATATTCGGAGTTGAGACAGCTGTTGTTGTAGCCCGAGTTATATCTGTTTGCAACACCGGAGTCGCCGGACGCAAAGATGACGCTCACGCCCTGCAGTGCTAACTTCATCCACTCGCGGCACTGACGCTCTTGATAGAATCGAGGGAGGGCGCCCTCAATCTGGCCGTACGAGACCGATATCACATTACTGACTGGAGCGCCTCCACATTGTAGCGGGCCAGTGTAAGCACCAGGCGCGTCGTTGGGATCCGGGTAGGCTGGATCGACGTACGGCTGGTCTCCACCTTGGTAAGTGCAGTATGAAGCATCCTGATCACGTTAGATTCTGGATTACCCCTTCCAAAAAATTTCTACTTACTAATGCATCCAGAAAGATGTTGAAAGTGCCAACAGAGTCGACGTTGACCGAGTCGCCGTTCTGGTACAAACGCGTCTGCTGGGGCCAGATGATGGAGTATGCAGTCTGGAAGTCCAGGGCACTCTCGACGACTTTCTCTTGTTGTGCAAGTGAGAGATTAGAGGCCTTGCCACCGTCAATCGACACAAATTCTGGCACGACATCTGATGGGATTTTGGGGTTCGTGAAGTTCTCGAAGAACGTCTTGAGGTCTGGAAGGTACAAGTAGTCTGCCCACTCCGCAATACCGAGTTGGTTACCAGTGTGGTTGTACTTGCCCACAGGAAGGTTGTAGATGGCTCTCAAACAGTCAATGGTGATCAAGCTTGCGCAGTCAGTGGTGCCGAACAGGCCGGTGATGTTGACGGGAGCCTGGATCGCAGCCTTGGACTGGGCTACTGGCTGCAAACCGTCAAGCTGGATCGTTGGCATGACGAAATCGACATGCTTTCTAACACCATGTGGAAGACCGTATTCATCGCACGCGATGCGGAAGCCACCAGATGCCTTGTGTTGGTAGTAGTGGTACTCAGTCTTGAGCAACGCTTCGAGTTCTTCTACCGTGGCGGAGAACTCAACCCAGTTGCGTCCTGTTGTACGTCAGGTAACATCAGAGAATTCACAGCATGGCTGTGCTTACCCACTGAGTGCTTGACTCGCTTCAGATCAACACCTGAGGTTTGCAGCCACTCCAGGGTTTTCCTCGAGGCATCTGGGTGGGGTGCAAATGTGTTCGCAACTTGCTCGGCTGTCCAATGCTTTCCTGAGGTCTCAGATTAATACGACGACTGTCAGATGTTGTTGTGATCACTTACCAAAGTTAGGCGACTCTGGATCTGAGATATCGTCAAGGGAACGGTCCGAATGCTCCAGATTGCGTTGTGCCAATCCTATTCGGACGGGCAGCACAGTATCTTTCGGTGCACGCGAGTGCTTAGTCCATGCCACTGGCATTGCATCTCGCTTTTCGTGGACGACGTGGGAGCCATGCGGCGATCCGATCGCCAGGCTGCCGAGGCTGAGCAATATCAAGCCTGAAACGCGCATCTTGAATTAGAGTGAAGAGTCAAGTTCGCTGGGGTGTCTGGTGGCAGCGGCTCACGACAATTTGTAGACGAGGAGACGTTGATTAAATGACGCTGTCGGAGTGGTAGCTCCTCCTTGTTGGTCACTGATAGGATATTCCGCGAAGCCATTCTATCATTGCGGCAGGTACACATTTGTCCTGCCTCTTGAGGCCTAGATGAGCTCCGTATACTGGAGACTCTGCCGCTCGTTCCTCGTGTCGGAGCGGCTGCGTCATCGAACCTGCCAATCGCATCGCTGTGACCCTTGCAGCGATATCCACTTTGATGAACGACCGAAGAACCGAAGCTTGATTGTCCTTGGCTCGAAAGCTTGGTGGTGCCCGCAAAGCTTGTGTGTTTCGATTAATGAGGAAGGTGGTATGATAAAGCGGCCGAATAAGTGGAGATGCAGAAGGTCCCCGGGAATGCCGGAATTAAGAGTGCTACGGATCTGACTTCGACCCTCATAACACCAACCTCGTCATCTTCAACTGCATCGGCGGACGGTCAACTCTTGCCTGAGTGGTGTCAACACGGTCTTGTTGTCTCGACGCATGCATTGCCGCATGGCTGCGTATGCAACATCTTGCATGTTGTTTATTTGAATTCAGTCACTCATCATTTGTTGTACAAGCGTAGCAAGTAGTCGACGAGTGGGCACACTTAGGTATAAAGGATTGCCTCTGGTCTGGCTTGCCCTCATGGTAGACATACCTTTTTGCTTCGATTGTTCGATTTAACAGGTCCTGACGCCTCCGGTTTGTCTGGCTGATGCCGGCCAACCAAGTATGGCTCTCGATAGTACCACGAATATGCGAACCAATCAGGATGATCGGCGCGCAGCTTTGGTGTAACCTCAGGCTCTCATCATTGTCTAGCCAGCCTTCACATATCGCGTCTCGCCAGCAGTAAGAGTCGTACTACATCACCAACTGGCCTTGAGCAATCATACGTCCGGTAAGATGATCTGGAAGGCTCGGAGCATACCGCTGTGACATCTGCATCTTTTCTTTCGATATACGATAACTTCGCACTCTTCGTTACAGTTACAGCAGATCATAGCGTTGTCTTGTATTTACGGCACGGCTTGCGCTTGCGTGGACTCGTTATGGCAACGTCCTCTGTCTTGGACAGCCCATATTTCTCTTGGTCTTTGCCGGGCTCGTCATCCTCTTGGTTCTCATCATCCTTTTGCTTGTTGTAGGTGTCTTTCGGAGTTCCAGCTCAGGCTCAGTGCCTCGCCATGATGTTCTACCAGCCAAGATCTGGAGATGAAGTCGAAATGAGCAGGAGGTGGTAGCGTCAAGATCGCATGAAGCGAAGTAAGTGTGACTAGTACGCACCAGACACCAGCACATGACATACCATACCTCTCGATAGATTGACCTGATCGTTGATGAGGAAGGAGCCTCTTGCAGAGCTCGAAGCAAACATCACAAGGTCGTGCGTCGTCCTGCGTCATCAATCACAAAAGCATATGGACTGCGGCCTGACCCAGACTTCACGACACCGATGAGCAGGACCGCAATCGAACCCGCAGCTTGGAACCAAGCAGCATCTTAGTCCGACACGTTATCACCCTCGCGATATACCCACCGCACTTCTTACCTGCGACAAGCTCATAGTGGCTGACATTGCACTGTATTTACCCGGTGCCATGTGCGTTCCACACAAGGCTGCTCAATCTACAAACACTATCGCCGCCATCTGGGTCCGGAACAGCGGGAAGTCGCGTGGCGAAGCAGTGGTGGAGAAACAAATCTGGCTCGAGGGAGTGCCAGGGCAGAGGGACAGCATGCTACTTAAGGAAGCTCCCGGCCTAGAGAGGCAGTCCATCGGATCCCAAGCTTCTCAAACCAGCCCGCCATGCTCTTTTCGACTGTCTTGGCCGCAGCTGGTGTCTTCGTGGCTCAGGCCGCGGCGCATGGCGCAGTGACAAGCTATGTCATCGATGGAGTCACGTATCCCGGGTGAGTCTCGCCTACCATACCCACAGGCCATATCACGGCTGTTGCTGACTCGGTCCCCAGCTATACGGGCTTCTCACCCGCCACATCCCCCAAGACCATCCAGCGCCAATGGCCAGACTACAACCCCACGCTGACGGTGACGGACAGGAAGGTCATGTGCAACGGCGGCACGTCGGCGGCGCTGTCGGCCAAAGTCGCTGCTGGCGGCAAGATCCGGGCCATCTGGGCACAGTGGACGCACGAGCAGGGGCCGGTGATGGTGTGGCTGTACAGATGCGCGGGGGACTTTGCGAGCTGCGACGGCAGCGGCAAGAAATGGTTCAAAGTGAGTTCTGTCTCTGCAGATTGTTTGTTTTTGTTCCTTGAAGATAGAGAAGAGAAGAGAGAGAAGAGAGAGAAGAGAGAGAAGAGAGAGAAGAGAGAGAAGAGAGAGAAGAGAGAGAAGAGAGAGAAGAGAAAAGAAAGAAGAGAACGAAGAGAAGAGAACAGCTAACGCAGCCAGATCGACCAAGAAGGCATGACGGCGCCGCCCCTCAGCGGCACAGCCTGGGGCACAGCAAGAGTGCTCAGGCAGCTCTACTGGGAGTCGACGGTGCCCAAGACGCTGGCGCCGGGCAACTACCTCGTGCGGCACGAGCTGCTGGCGCTGCACCAGGCGCTGAACCCGCAGTTCTACGCCGAGTGCGCGCAGGTCGTCGTCGAGGGCAGTGGCGCCGCGCTGCCGCCGCCCGAGTTCCTGGCTGCCATCCCTGGCTATGCGAGCCAGAGCGATCCTGGGATTATGGTGAATACGTATGCGGACCAGAGTAAGACGTATACGCCGCCGGGGCCGAAGGTGTGGACTGGCTGATGGTGGTGGTGGTGATGGTGGTGGTGGTGGTGATGGTGGTGATGGTGGTGATGGTGGTGATGGTGGTGATGGTGGTGATGGTGGTGATGGTGGTGATGGTGATGTAGTGATGGTGATAGTAGTGATGGTGATAGTAGTGATGGTGATAGTAGTGATGGTGATGTGGTGATGGTGGTGATGGTAATGTGGTAATGTGGAGTAGAGGCTGTTGTGAAGAGGCTCAGATTGGGTACCTAGCGCCCGACGATATGCACCGTGCCATGCAATATAATACAACAGTCCAGCCCACAAGCGTAATCGTACAACACTATCAACACGAACTGCCGCGTCTACCGCCTGCCCAGCTTCCACCGCGCAATGCGCGTCTGGATATCGTCCCATGTCAAGTCCTTCCTCTTCAGACCCTCCTGCTCGCCCTCCTGCAGGACCACGGTCGGCGCGCCACTCCCCTCGCCCACGTTCCTCACGTCGCCGCCAAAGACCTGTCTCGCGACCCTGCGCAGATCGTCGACGGTGACGGCCTCGATCTTGGCACACATCTCCTTGACGCCGACCTTGCGGCCGTGGACCTGGACCTGCCTGCCGAGGTCCTCGAGCTCGACCATGCGCGACTCGAGGTTCATGAGGAGGCTGGATCGGAGCTGGTTCTTTGCGCGCTGGACCTCGCCCTCCTTGAGGGCGGCGTAGCCCGTCTCGTCGCCCAGGCTCTTCAGCTCGCGGCACATGACCTCGAGCATCTGGGCGACGTGGCTGGGAGCGCACGAGGCCGAGATGCCAAACAGGCCGCTGTCGGTGTAGCTGTGGTTGAAGGCGACGCAGGATTCGACCCAGAAGTGCTGGTTCAGCACGTTGGTGTAGAGGCGCGAGTACATGCCCTTTCCGGGCCCGCCGGCGCTAAAGGAGCCGCCGCCGCCGAGCAGGGTCTGCATGGTTGCGAGCGCGTAGATGTCCGGGGAGGAGATGGGCAGGGCTTCGAAGGCGAGGTGGATGTGTGAGAGGCGGCGGAGCATGGGGTTGAGCGGGGGCGGGATGGGAGGGAGGGTGAGGAAGCCGCCGGTGTAGTGGGAGGGGACTGATGTGTCGATGGGGGGGAAGTCGAGGTCGAACGAGGACGTGAGCGAGGCCGCGTCTGCGGCCGAGGTGGAGAAGTTCTTGAGGAAGGGGATCTTGGAGAGCAGTTTCGACTGCTGCGGGGGTGCGCCGGTCGGGGTGGGGTGGTCGGCGGTGAAGATGTGCTGTTCGGGGTTCTGGCTGGCGATGTCGCGGTGGTCGTTGGCGCCGACGAGGGACGGGCCGTGGCCTTTGGCCATGTCGCCAAAGTACTGCTCGGTCAGCTTGACGGCGTCGGCGTGGTCGACGCCAGCAAAGGCGACGACGATGCGGTCGGGCTTGTAGAACTCTTTCCGGTATGCCTCGACGACGGCGCGGTTGATGTGGGGGAGGCGCTCCTTGGGGCAGAGCAGCGGGTTGCCGAGCGTGTTGTCCTTGTAGGCGGCCATGTGGACCAGCTCGGGCAGGATCAGCTCGGGCTTGCTCCAGATCTCGCCAATCTCGTAGTCGGCCGTCTCGAGCTGCTGCTGGACCTCGTCCTCGGTGATGAGCGGGTCGCGGATCGTCTCGGCCAGCAGGGCGACGGTGCTCTCGACGGCCGAGTTGAATGTGGCCGACTGGTACATGAGCGCCTCTCGCGACGAGGCGCACTGGATGTTGCCGCCGAGCGACTCCATCTTCTCGGCCATGCGGTCGCCGCTGGTGTGGCGCGTCGACTTGAAGGCCAGGCGGTCGACAATGTGGCTCACTCCGCGCAGCGCGTCGTTCTCGTACCGCGAGCCGGCGTCGACGTAGACGCCAATGCCGGAGAAGTGGCCGGGCAGGGCCTCGGTGGCGACGCGGATGCCGTTGGGGAGCGTCGTGATGTGGTCGAGCTCGACGGGGTCCTTGTGCTCTGCGACGGCCGTGGCCAGGCCGCGACGGCCGGCGCCTGTCGCGGGCCGCGCGAGCTGTGACGAGGCGCGCGACAGCCCGCGCGCGATCGGGCGTACTGTGCGGGGCCGCAGCATGTCGATGTGTGTGATGAGGGCCGTCGCCGACCGCGGGCGTCCCGAAATTTCGAGATGACATGGCGGGCGGCGTCACGTGCTCGCGCTGCGCATCAGATTGCATGGGCCCCGGCGGCCGCGGCGGGTCCACCGCGCACGGTGCCTCAGCAACAGCGTGTGGATGCAGCCCGGCCTCGCGGCGACGAGTGCTGCTGGCCGTGCCACCAGAGACAGGCGGGCCAGCACAGGCGGCGGCTGCACTGCGCGGCTGCACTGCGCGGCTGCGCACCG